>CAXITT010000073.1:938530-1001417 GCA_964033795.1 Lymnaea stagnalis
CCCTCCCCCCCCCCCCCCCCCCCGAATAAGTATAAAAGCATTGCTCCTGTGCAGATTTCTAAAATAACTGCCTGCTCAAAAGTCATGGAAACTTAATTCATTGACACTGAAACAATTTTCATGATGACATCTTGGTGGCAACATTTGTAAAAAAAATATTTTCTAGCCATGAGATGTTACAGAAATCCTGTCATTAGGCCAAGGGAAAAAATGTTTATTACCTGCCAAGATACCCTCCTCATCCTCCTCGTCATCATCCTCTGCCTCCCTGTTGTTACTCAGCAGCGAAAGCTCAGGGTCCACATAATGAGGGAGGAAAGGGGCCCACAGGTCCAGCAGCTTCTTGCGACCTTCCGGATTTATTCTACGCAGCTCGGCAAGCAGCAGAGCCTGAGCAGCTTCTCGGATCTGGATAACACAAGTGGATAAAAGAATAAACTAAATACAGTAAACTGTGGAGTGTAACTAACAGTGGTGTGTAACTAACAGTGGTGTGTAGCTAACAGTGGTGTGTAGCTAACAGTGGTGTGTAGCTAACAGTGGTGTGTAACTAACAGTGGTGTGTAACTAACAGTGGTGTGTAACTAGCTGTGGTGTGTAACTAACAGTGGAGTGTAACTAACAGTGGAGTGTAACTAACAGTGGAGTGTAACTAACAGTGGAGTGTAACTAGCAGTGGTGTGTAACTAACAGTGGTGTGTAACTAACAGTGGAGTGTAACTAACAGTGGAGTGTAACTAACAGTGGAGTGTAACTAACAGTGGTGTGTAACTAACAGTGGAGTGTAGCTAACAGTGGTGTGTAACTAACAGTGGAGTGTAGCTAACAGTGGTGTGTAACTAACAGTGGAGTGTAACTAACAGTGGAGTGTAACTAACAGTGGAGTGTAACTAACAGATAAGTGTAACTAATATAACCAAGCTTAACTAACATTTAGTTATATGTATATGAAGATAATTCTGAAGCTCATCAAACACAATGACTAATAAATGAGAATTAAAAAGCTCAGAGATAAAAAGCCTGTGTAGTTCAAATAGTGGAGAGAGAGAAGCCAAAAACCATTTTGAGATACTAGAATTGTTCACGTTTAGGCACTTATCTTGCCAAGACTGGCTGTCATCAACCATGGAGAAAAAATACACTTCTAAACTGACGTGGAGAAAAAATACACTTCTAAACTGACATGGAGAAAAAATACACTGCTACGAAACTCAAGTTTCACCACAGCTTCAATTCTGATCTCACCTCTAAACACCTGTCCTGCCAACGCCTGGCCAGCATCTCCAGCTGAGGGCACTGGTAGTACTCCAGCCCCACCAGCTCGGGTAGCAGGACACAGTGCAGGGCCGCCAACAGGCTCCAGCCTTGTTTCACCTGAGCCTGCAGTGTGGCTTGGGCGTCGGCCAGGTCGGATTCTGAGCTGCCGAAGCTGTCCGGGCTGTCAGAGTCACGCACGATGAGTCCAAAATTGGAGCTGACCGACTGCCTTTTAGGTCTGAGAATAAAATGTTATATGTGATCAAGTATTTATTTTGTAATTACAACATTCACTCAACACTGTGCATTGTCTGACAGATATTTTTGACAGAAAATTGTAATTGGTGTGACCAACTAGCCCAGTATTAGAAAAACTATATGAAAAGTCCTACATTGTCTGTTACTTGAAAAGTTAACTCCATAAATAAGATCATCAAAATAATGTTACAAACAAAACAGTTATTCATGAGTTGAGAATAAACATTTGACTCTATTGCTCTGATTTGACTCTATTGCTGTGACTTGACCCTATTGCCATGACTTGACTTTACGACTCTATTGCATGACTTGACTCTATTACCATGACTTGAATCTATTGCTGTGATTTTGACTCTATTTCTGTGACCTGACTCTAATACTGTGATTTTGACTCTATTGCTGTGATTTGAATCTATTGCCCTGACTTGACTCTATTGCCATGACTTGAATCTATTGCTGTGACTTGACTCTATTGACATGAATTGACTCTACTGCTGTGATCTGATTCTAATGCTGTGATTTTGACTCTATTGCTGTGACCTGACTCTGATACTGTGATTTTGACTCTACTGCTGTAACTTGAATCTATTGCTGTGACCTGACTCTAATACTGTGATTTGACTCTACTGCTGTGATTTTGGCTCTATTCCTGTGACTTGACTCTAATGCTGTGACTTGACTCTATTGCTGTGACCTGACCCTATTGCTGTGACCTGACCCTATTGTTTGCCTTGACTCTATTGCCATGACTTATTCTATTGCCATGACTTGACTCTACTGCTGTGACTTGACTCTACTGCTGTGACTTGACTCTACTGCTGTGATTTGACCCTATTGCTGTGATTAAGTTCATATGATCGCTGTCTGGCATGGACCACATAAATCTGACAAGATGTCAAAAAGCTTTCTATGGAGCAGCAAAAACCAGGATCATGTTCACTGACTGAAAATCAAAATGTAGAAGAGAGGGAAAACAAATGGACCCCCCGCCCATGTACCTTGCTGGCTGTAGCAGGTCTGGCATGAACACGGCACGGCTCATCCCCATTAATGTGTTGGCCACAGAGATGACACTCAACAGATGTTGAGTTGTCACCGCACTGGAGATCTGCCACCGCAGCTGGGGGAATACAACAAGACTATTTTATTTTGTTTTGTTATCCAATTGGAATATACAGAGACTTTTTGTCTTTTTGTTATCTAACTGGAATGCCACAATACTTTTTAAATCCTTTATATTAAACTTCCCTTTGTTCTTGTGTTTCTTTCTTTTTTTGTGGCAAAATCTTAGAAGGCTAATTGACCCACTTTCTGTCATCCTATCGAGAGGAATCTTGGCACTTAGACTCGTTGCTGATGACAACACATTCAATTAAATTTTCAGCCCCACCCCAAACCATCACATTTATCTGTCTATGTCTTTTGCAAAATCTTTGAAGGGCTAATTGACCCACTTCCTGCCCTCCTATTGAGGCTGAAACTTGGGCCCCACAGACTCGTCCATGAGAACACACTCTATCAAATTTTCAACCCCAGCCCCCAAAAATTGTGCTTGGCAGTTGTGACGCATCTGGGAATGCGGAAACAAAATAAAATGCATATTTGAAGGGGAAATTGAAGTAAATATGAAACATGTTTAGGCCAGGTTTACCCTTTGACATAGCTGCCTCTCAATAAATGATCAATCACGTACAGTTGTATAAATGCAAAAAAATATGCACATAAAGATGGGAGAAGAAAAATTTTGGTATTATGGGTTGGTTTTAATTATCATTTTTGTGGTCATCTAATTGGAATGCTAAAACTTGAGAGATACCATATATTTCCTTTCAGTTAAATGGGATAAATAATTCAGACAAAACCTTTTTTTGTGCCGACGGGGATAAATTTTGAGTGATTGGTTAGCTTTAAATGCAAATTGCGTAGAAAACTTTAACTTTTTACCTTGGTGGAGAAGTCATAAGCCTGCTGCTGGTATGCTATCACAGAGGAATCTTTACGTGGTGTTCCTGGCCTGGATGACCTTGAACCTGGCTCACCTTCCACTTCCTGAAGCTTTGGCGTCAGTGGGGCGGGTATACTTTCTTAAGACATTAAATTATGTTTGAGTTATATTAGTCTGAGAATTAACTTGGAATATGTCTTAACAGTAGAATAGCTTTTGGTCTGAAAATAACAGTAAAACAGCTTTGAGTATGAAAATAACAGTAAAACAGCTTCGAGTCTGAAAATAACAGTAAAACAGCTTTTGGTCTGATCAATGTCCTTGCTATACATATGTACGGGGACAATATGTTCACATTTGTAGAACAAAATAACTCATGATATTTATGTATGCAAGTAATCATTCTTACATGAACTAACAACATGAGCTTTAATACAGTTTAGAAAGGACAAGATTGAAAGAATAACTAAATCTGGCTGAGAGCAAACTCAACAAGATCCCATCTTTTTCTAACTATTCAGCTTGAACATGACATCTCACACACTGGTTACAGTACCTAGTCCTGGCCTAGCCATGGTCTGATGTCTGTGCCAGCCTGGTAGCATCAGGGACATGTGACCACCATGGGACAAGAGTCCAAAACTGATGGGACACTTTGGCTTGTGAAGACCCAGCTTGTTGAGGCAGAGGTCGTCCAGCTGGGGGTCAAGGTTCCAGGCGTGCAGGCAGGACATGAACAGCTCTCCTATGGCCATGCTGAGAGACTCCTGGATGTAAGGTAAATGTAAGAATATAGAATTGAGTTGAATGATTCTCTCAATAGTACACATCTGGGGTTGGCAAGCTAAGGCATGCAGGCCAGAGATGCTTTGAATCATTCTCTTAATAGTATAAACCTAGGGTTGGCAAGCTAAGGCATGCAGGCCAGAGGTGCTTTGAATGATTCTCTTAATAGTATAAACCTAGGGTTGGCAAGCTAAGGCATGCAGGCCAGAGGTACTTTGAATGATTCTCTCAATAGTATAAACCTAGGGTTGGCAAGCTAAGGCATGCAGGCCAGGTGTGCTTTGAATGATTCTCTTATTACACATCCATGAGGCCATGACCGGCAGTTCCAGCTCATAAAAGCAGGAACGCAATACAGGAACTGCTCATTCCTGCCAAAGACAATCAGGGACTGGAACAAGCTTCCAAAAGTAACATTTGACGCAACAACACTTGACACATTTGCGTCTATTACCTCAGGCCTTTCAACCCCCAGTTCCTGTTGTAGCACTTGCAACCAGCGAAATAGCCTCTTCAATATCAGGCACACAAAACATTGAAAATCCCCTCTATATAAATAGGAGCCAGAATGAGCAATACATTGATTGTGGGCCCTTAATATATAGAAGAAGAAGTATAAACCTAGGATTGGCAACCCAAGGCATGCGTGTCAGATGTGGGGTGTAGAGTTGTTTTAAATTATTCCCCCCCCCCCCTACCCCCCAAGACCACCAAAACAAATTGACTAAAAAATGTGTCTAATAAGGTAGAGTTGTAGATTGCAGGCACAATGAATGAATAAGAAATAACACAACTTGGCTACAGTGTAACAAAACAGTTGCAGACCCTGATTAAGAATTCCTGGGTTGCCGAACGGACTAAAATGAGTCATAAGTATAAACCTAGGATTGGCAACCCAAGGCATGCGTGTCAGATGTGGGGTGTAGAGTTGTTTTAAATTATTCCCCCCCCCCTACCCCCCAAGACCACCAAAACAAATTGACTAAAAAATGTGTCTAATAAGGTAGAGTTGTAGATTGCTGGCACAATGAATGAATAAGAAATAACACAACTTGGCTACAGTGTAACAAAACAGTTGCAGACCCTGATTAAGAATTCCTGGGTTGCCGAACGGACTAAAATGAGTCATCCTTTACTTTTCCCAATGGATTTACAGTGTCAGTGATTAAATGATTAACTGTAGTCATTCTTTACTTTTCTTTACTTGTCCAAAGAACTATCCCACAGACTAGTACAAGGAACTATCCCATAGACTAGTCCATGGAACTATCCCACAGACTAGTCCAAGGAACTATCCCAAAGACTAGTCCAAGGAACTATCCCATAGACTAGTCCAAGGAACTATCCCATAGACTAGTCCAAAGAACTATCCCATAGACTAGTCCAAGTAACTATCCCATAGACTAGTCCAAAGAACTATCTAATAGACTAGTCCAAGGAACTATCCCATAGACTAGTCCAAAGATCTATCCCATAGACTAGTCCAAAGAACTATCAAATAGACTAGTCCAAAGAACTATTCCACAGACAAGCTCAGAAATATTCCCCCCTTTTTTTTTACAACTGCCCATGTTTGAGAATGAATGCATCCTCGAACTAAACTTAGCTCATTTGTAAGGTTGGAATATGAAGTATCCACGGTGATAAGTTGCGACGGTTACAATATTTGCATAAAATAGAGTTGACAGATAACAGACACAACAACATAGATTTATTATAAAAGACAACATAAATTTACAATTATAACAAAGAGAACCTACATGAACTGATATGGTCTCAGGCCTCTTCCTCACACTGGTGGGCTGTGTTTGAATAGGGGCCATAACCGGACCACCAGGGTTGCTGACTGCGTCAAGTTTGGTCTGGATCTTCTGGGTCACCGACTCAGCTTTCTCTTTGGCTTTGGCCAGTAGACCTGTCACCAGATCAAACACAAAAAGAACATTTTCAGTTGAAGTCTTACTTCATAAATGGGATTATCCAAATATTTAGAGAATCTTAAAACAAGAAAAGTTAGCAATTTTGTGCTTTATCAATATTTAGGAAACATTTCAAATATCTATTTATCTTTCAATATACAATTTATTATATATATTTTGAGCAAAACTAAAATAATTTTTAGGCTTTATTGCTCTAGAGCAATGAAAGAAAAATTAGCTACAAGAATGCATGAAAAAAAAAAAAAGTAACAAGAAAAATTTTAAGTGCTTGAATTTTAAAAAAATAATCATCCTTTAATCTAAGCAAACATAGCACGGTCTTCTATTGGTGTAGCAATAGCATTTAAGGGATGAGCTAAGGATTAATAACAGTCTTGATTATAATGCACATGAATGTCCTTTAACATCAAGTTTTAGCTACTCACCTCAACCCTGATAAAATAAATGAACAAATCAAGTTTTTAAGACATACTGGACTCCAAGTGGACAGGACTGAATTCTACCAGTTATAGTGTTTTTCATAAATATATAATCTAAGCTTTCTTTCAAACACAATAATGCAAAAAATTAACGGGATGTTGCAATATGTGTTCGCTTATTTCTCCCAGTTAACTGGAGTCCATTTGCGTCCTAAGACAATTATTCTTATAACAACTCTTATGGCTGTTTGAGGTCTTATAATAAGCTTTTTTTTAAAGAAAAAAGTCCATATTTTAAATGTAGGTCAATCCGAAACTCCCTGGTCAAATACTGGATCATGGCCAACTCGGCCAAGTGTCTGTGACCTACAAGCCCATGGCCAACTGGGCCAAGTGTCTGTGACCTACAAGCCCATGGCCAACTCAGCCAAGTGTCTGTGACCTACAAGCCCATGGCCAACTCTGCTAAGTGTCTGTGACCTACAAGCCCATGGCCAACCCGGCCAAGTGTCTGTGACCTACAAGCCCATGAAATCAAACTTATTCCCAGTCCAAGCCTAGAGATGGCACATTGCATTCAATATGATTCAAGAACCAATAAAATCAATCACCAATGAATGTGACAGGGTGCAGGAAATCTAATCAAACATATGAAGAATGTTTTACACGGAAAGAGTTGTATTTGTAAAATAAATATTGACAACACTATTCTGTATGAGATGAGATGCACCTCCTTGTTTCTGGCATTTTACTTTCAGGAGGAAAATGATGATTTGTCAAATACTTCAAAATTAAGCGGGGGGGGGGAAGCAACAACATACTGCTTTATTTCAAACAGAAGATCGAGTTCAATTTGAGGACACGGAAAGTTTTTAGACGCCAACTCTCATACCTCCTAGGGAGGGGCCAAAAGAGAAATTAATGAATTAATGAGATCATTTGCAACAAATCCTCTTTTAAGGTATATGTGATATCATAAATCTTATTTTTTTATATTTGAAAACTTAATTAATTAAAAAAAAAATTTTTTTTTTAAAATGAGAACTAAGTTTATTTACTGTACATTGGAATGCGGGTGAATTGAAGGGTAGGCAGGTTGAATCTTTTGTGTCAAAGGAATAATTTAAAGCAATCAAATGGGTTGGGGGGGGGGGTGGTTCAGTGGGACTCAAAAATTCAACAATCCATAAGTATGTTAATAAAAATTAATGTATAGATATTAGATTCATATAGATGTATGAATTATCTGAAATGGAAAACGGAGTATAAAAAAAATAAAGATTTTGTAACTTCACATGATATAATAATGTAACCAATATTACATATAAAAACTCTAAAATTAACATTTTAGTAGCCAAGACTAGACTAACAAGAAAACTACAAGGCTTTTTTTTTTTTAGATAAATAAAGGATTTGTATCTGGAGTAAATGATGAGCAAAATGTTTTTAGTTTTTTTTTTAAAATGGAACACCTTAACTCATTTTTTTAAAAATAATAAAGAGACATCAGGGGTGGAATGTGAACAAAACTGTTGAAATAATTCTTTTATGCAGCCATTCAGAGGTAAAATGAATAAACTCAATGAGACATTGTTAATTCTATCATTTTATGACCTTTAGGCTCAGTTAACACAATCTAATTCCGTTCAATTTTTCATTCATACATTTGATGCGATTTTTGTATGAAGCCTTGTCACAACTTTCAAATTAGTATTTGATCAATTCTCATTTTTGTCCCAAAAAAACAAAAAAAAACATGCGCAAAATAGTGCGATCATACAAAAATATGAAGCAAATTTGGAAGGAATTTGATCGTGTTAACTGATGCTAAAAGAAAAAAAAAACATCTATGAAATTCTAAATTTAAAATAGATTTTTAAAGCTTTTTTAAGTGCAATTTAAAATAAATGAAAATAATTGAGTTTTTAAAATACTTAGTTTGCCATACATTCATCCATTAGAGCAGGCACTCATTATGTTTCAACGCATGCGGTTTTCAGCAGACACACAGAGACAGGAGTTTAAAATACTTTGTTTTCCTTACATTCATTCATCAGAGCAGGCACTCACTATGTTTCAACACATACAGTATTCAGCAGACATACACAGACAGGAGTTTAAAACACCTTATTCAAAACTATCTTGTCATGGAAATTATACTGTAATAAATATATATGTTTAAAAAAAAACAAAATTGAAAAGCTAATAAAGTGAAAAAAATAATGTAGCAAGGAAATAAATTTGAATAGATGTTTGATTTTTTTTCTCCACCTTTGACCATTTACAATAAGAAAATAAAATATTTATATTTCCATGCATTAATGTTACATTCAAGGGCAGCAGTATGAATGGCTTCCATCTGAAATTCCATAATGACTGAAAAAGCTCTGGTTAAATGAACAGTAATGATGATAACATAGTGATAGAATGTTACATGAATAGTAATGATGATAACATAGTGACAGAATGTTACATCTCTTGTAAAGCTTGCTGGCAAACGTGCAACGAGTGACAGGTGGATTCTGAGGTGTTAAAATTAATAAAAAAATACAAGGAGAAGTTTTTCTTGGTTATATAATTCATATCTAGATCAAGTAGTTTTGAAAAAAAAAGACTTCTTGCTAAAGCTTCAGGAAAGCAAAGTTTTGGGTTCTCACCAGACTGCGGTCTCGTCACACGGCCTGTCTTAAGCGGCACCAGATAGGAGGTGGGAGTAGGAGCTGGACGAAAGGAATAACGCTTACTCTCTGGGTCCACCACAGTGGGCGGGCCATCCAGTTCAACTGGGACACTCAATGCCCGGGGAAGAGTGGCAGACCTTGTGCTGACAGAGGAATTAGACTGGGGGCGTGACTTGAGAGACAGATGTTTCGTTCTCATTTCAACAGCCTGGTTTTCATCGCTTGAAATAGCCAAAATCGTTCTCATTTCAACACCCTGGTTTTCATGGCTTGAACTAACAGATTTGGACTTGGATTTGAACTTCAGACTTGGAAACTTGGACTTCTTTCGAGGGGGAGGGACTGGATTTTGAGTTGGCTGTGAGCTAGGTGAGGTGGGAGGTGACGACGGGGAAGGTGGGAAAACTGGGGAGACCGGCGATGTAGGGGACTGAACAGATCTGGAAGATGCCGAGCTAAATCTGCCCAGCCTGGGGGCTTGCTTATGAGTCGCTGGGTTCTGCGCTGGTGTAGAGAAATAGTTCGAGTCGACATCACGCTCCTCTTCTCTCAAGTTTTCACTGTCCTCATCATCTTCATTTATCTCTTCTATACCCATGTCATAGGAAGAATTGGAATTGTTGTCTGCTTTAGAAAAAAAAACATGGTACCTGCACAATGAAGCCCTTCAACCCTTAGCAGTCTGATAACTATACAAAATAATATTGGAGGTTAGCAGCAATTTTCATCCTAAAGGATAAATTTGTATTTTTTAAAAATACTATTTACTGTGTATCTTTTTGAGAAAAGAAGGGGAAAAAAAACAACTTTCAAAAGTTCACAAAATTTTTACAGCATTTTTGTTCAAGATTTTCTCATTGAAAAACTTTGATATGGTAGCCATTAATAGTATTTTAAAAATCATTGATTCCGGGCTAACTAAATACTCGTATGACCTACTTAACATATAGGAAGGGAATTAAAAAACAAACATTTAAAAGGCTATTAAAATTATTTTACTTGTTTCAAAAGTCATATTCTTTTAAGACTCGTTATTTCTGGTAGGCGCCGATAGATAAAATCTCAGGGGATTTACGTCATATGTTAGTCTGGTTTTTAGTGGTGACCATAGTGATAAGCAATGCTGATCCTTAGCAATCCAGTAAAACAAGACATATGCAATGTAGTTACACCAACAAAGCCTGGTAGTAGTGGATGGAAGCACACCAATAAACCATGATGATGTATTGATGCTCCATGGCAAACAATATAGATTTAGCATGCCACTGTAAGGATACGTATGGTAAGTAAAGAATCCATAAGCCGCATATGACCACATATCTTTTAGCTGAGGTTATATTATCATACATGGGCAGTCCGCTTAAGCTATGATCATGGGATATTATTCTTTATTTTTGTGTGTGCAGGCCAAACACTCAACTGATCCAACACTGCTTGACTACCACATATCTGATATTTCCTTTCGAAGAATCCTTTGGCATGTTCAAATGTCAACTTAAATATTAACAGAACTGTTCACTTCTGCCCCGACTCCTATGCTCTGACCTCTTAACATTAAGGTGCGAACCAAAGAATTCATGCTTCACACACATTTGACCAATGTTCAACAGATAGACGATGAAAACTCCTTTAAATTCTTATCACAGTCCAAGACTTCATAACGATTATTTCCTTGCTTCTTTGGTCCTGCTCACCTACAAATCAATGGATCCCTACTATGATCGAATTCTTATAGACCCCGATAGACCAGCGGCCACTTTATGCATCCTACCCAGGTTTACACCATCAAACTATTATCATTTGACAACAGAATAGCTTTCCAGATTAATTCATGGACCAAAAAGTTGTTGTCATTCAAGTAACCATGAGATTACATCACACCTGATGACAGCGAAAGTTACAAGTACAAGCAAAAAAAAAAAACTAATTTAAAAAAAAAACACATGATCATTCAACAACAAAACAATTTTTTCAAGACCTTTGAGGAAAAGATAATGTTTAAAATGTATTTACCAGCTAACTTTTGTTGGGCATCTACTGTATCATGAGCTGGTTGATGGGTTTTCTCCCCTTGTGGAAGGTTCATTCCCCTGGCCTCTAGCTCAGCAGGTGATAACAGAGCATACTCCTCGGTGAGAAGGTGAACTGATGAAATAAGAAGATCTCAGATTTTAAGAAGATTACAACTTGCGCAGGAATACCAAAAATTCCAAAATAGTTTTTAATCCATAATGTGTATTATGCATTTAATGTGATCATATCAATGGATTGTTGGTACTTTGGCAAGTCATATAAAAAAAACAACAACTTTTAGTTGATTTCTTTTTTAAAGTCTTGAAATATATAATTTTTAGTCCAGAAAGTAAATAAAACAATGATTTCATCTTTGGTTTATTATAAAATCTGTTTTCTTGAATAAGTTTGCATGGATACATTAAGAAGTATTTATTACTGTATTGGTCACAAAAAAACCAGTTCAGCCAGATACACGATTTCACTTGGTAATGAAGGTTTAACACAGCCATTTATTTACTCCCTTGGGATAAGTTTATATACACAGCTCATTACCTTGGGATGCACCACAGCTAATAACTAAAAGTCTTCATCATGACTACTTGAGTATGTGAGTAATATATTGGCAGCAACGGAGAGGAGCAGAATCCAAGCACATTATTTATACTGAATGGGATTTATATCATAGGTGCCATATTCTTTCTACAGGCCCTATATCTACAAGGAAATTGTGGAACAAGGTAAGTGGAAGCTTTAACTATAAAGACAGGACAATATTAAGAGAACGTTTCGGTTAAGATCTTTCCTCCGCAGACAGGACAAATGAAGAAACAACAAGAAATATTTCCTGATATAAAAAACCTTCTGACAGAAATTTGGTTGAATATTTTCAAAATTTTTCATTCCATTTTATATTGTAGCTTCACAATGGTTCTCAAGAATAAAAAATGTGTCTCTCCAAAAAAGGCAAATAAAATTTTATAATATTTTCATAGATATGCGGGTTCAGCTTTATGTAATTTCGAAACCAAACAGGACAGAAAAATTGTAGTCCGCTGCATCAGGAGTAATGAACTAGACCATTGTTAAAACGTCTGACGTCAGTCACTCACCGATGAGAGCTTCTGTATCAAAGAATAACACATGTGCATCTGGGTCTCGGATGTTGGTCTTGACCCCCTGTATCAGCAGGGGAAACCCTGTTGGTTTCATCAGATCTGATTTATGTCCTTGAGCATTCTGATTGGCCTGCGCAGCCGTCTGAGAATGGATAGATTTACTCTCAACTTATAATTTTAAAAATTACTCAACAGGAACAAAAACTGTATCGCCTTTAGTTGACTGTAAGTGCTTTGAAATACAAACTTTATTTGATTTGCTTAAAGTATGTGCTTGCCAATAGCATCGTCATCCAAAAGTAGCCATTCAACTAAGGCAATACAGTTTTCATTAGGATTTAGTTTGTAAATTCTGTAGTGTAATTATACCAATTAAAAGTGAAAATTTAAGAAAATAATAATCTATGTCTGCATGCTTCA
Source organism: Lymnaea stagnalis (assembly GCA_964033795.1). Taxonomy (NCBI): domain Eukaryota; kingdom Metazoa; phylum Mollusca; class Gastropoda; family Lymnaeidae; genus Lymnaea; species Lymnaea stagnalis. The sequence continues at coordinate 951,368 of CAXITT010000073.1, forward strand.
GTTCGCTTACATTCAGTGATAAGCAAAGATTCAAAATCTTTATAAGTATGACTCAACAACTATAAGTAGATTCCAAATCTATAACATTATAAATCAACATGTAGCTCATATTGTACTGATTTAACCACTAAAGTAGTCCTTACAGTCAACTTCTGTTGGGTGAAATTTCTGAATGTGGCCAGATTTCTCCTCTTCAATGCCTGAGTTAACGTAATGCTGGGGTTTGTCAGCGCCTCAACAGGCGTCGCATTCTCATCACAGTTGCTGAGCACATCCTCTGCGGTCTTGCCATCTATCACCCTGTCTAAATGACCTGTAGATAATGACAGATACAGATTCAGAGCCATCGGTGCTCATATAAAAATGCATAGATACAGAAGTTTACTCAAAATTCATTATTCCACAAGATGAATAAAACTTACCTGGCCCACACAGATGAATATGCCATTGTTAAATAAGTTGTCTTCTTTTTGCTGTTGAATTCCTTCAGTCAAAACATCCGCTGTTTTGTTTTTCTTCAAGTTTTCCCCTGCCATGTGTTCTGTACTTCTTTTTGCTTCAACCTTAAATAAGTCCTCCCCATATGACACTTAAATAGGTTATCACATTCCAATTTTGCCCCTTCTTTTTGTGTCTTTCATTCTGAACAGGATTCATTATCAAACAAAAAGGGCCAACAACAAAAATTTAAAGAAAATGTAAAAAGACACTTAATTTAATTTTTTACCTGTTTCCATCTGCCAGACTGTGACCACTCCATCTTTTGTTTGCACCAGCATGAAGTCATCCAGAGGGCGCCACTTGATCATCTTGACTGGGTACAGGTGTCGTGATGCCAGCAGGAGACACTTTCTCTCCTTCAAACTCAAGAGAGCCACAGAATGGTCCCCTGCCACAGAGCAGATAGAGGACAAAATCCTCGGCTGTGGGCAGACAACATTAAAAAAACAATGATAATAAACTATTATTTTATTTTATTTATAATTAACATTTTCTTGAACAACAAAGTCATATCCACCATTTAGAAATTATTTTACATGATACAAGAAAGTTTTGAATTAGTTACAGAGCCCGTAGCAAGATGACATTGTTACAGTCACTCAAGTCTATATGTTTGAAACATACCCATATCATAAAATTATACCTATAAGTTTGAATAATACCTATATATTTTAAGTACACAATGAACCATTATTAAAGTTTTAAGGTACATACAAAGGGTATAGGAAAACCAGAAGAAGGACAATAACAGAAATTGAAAATTTCTGCCAAAAAAAGGCTTCCACAGCAAAAAACAGTTAAAGACAGAGACAAACACCCTTAGCTTGTGAACGGATATGCAGCCTACAGTTTTAAATAGCATTACAGTCACATTTGTCAAATTAAAATGGACAGTTTTCTACTAAATGATTTGTAACTAACATTGCAGTTGGCTGGGGGCACAGTCATCTGAGTCAGGCTGCCACCATGGACAGTGAACGTGTGGATCTTGGTGCCAGCATTCACATCCCACAGGATGACGGAGAAATCAGCCCCGCCTGACAGCAAGTGGTTGGACTCATAGCGAGCAGACTCGTTGAATGGGTACAGGAGACAGGTGACACGCCCGTGATGGCCGGCCAGCACCCTGGGTGTCACATCTGATGAGATCGATAGATTTAGAAATAACTTGCATGGCTGAAATTTTTATTAATCAGAGATATTTAACAAGTCAGATAAAAAAATATTAAAAAAGATGGCAAGTGAAATCAAGCACTGCCCTGAGATTTTATTGAAAGAAAATCAGTGGGTCCAATTCATGAACCACAAGCACAATGGGGGAAATGAAAAGTTTTCAATGTTAAAAAACAATAAGTAATAATTTAGAAAAAATGAATTAAATTAATAAGCTTTTAAAACAATTTGAGAATTAGCAAATTTTGATTGTACTATTACTTTGTATTTTAAATTTAAAACTTAAAAAAAAAGAAAATTTGTATTCACACTTGTAGTAAGGTATGACCACATTTATTGCTAGCACCATGGACATGCACATTGTTATTACTAAAACAAAAGATAATAACAAATTGATTATATTTTAGCTTAGTTCTATTTTTAAAATAATGTTGACTATCATTTATCTAATTTAAAAAAAATTGTGTTAAAATCTTCCATTAATTATAATGTGTCACAGCTTTGCAAGTGTGCACATGTTCTCTGTGTGCCAGCTGCTGATATCTAACAGAACATTTCTAAAACCTCACCAGCTGATGTACTGAATGTCAACAGCTGTCTCTTGATGCAGTCTATTGCTGGCACCAGGACTATGGTACCATTGCTCCTGCCACAGACCAACTTTCCTTGTGACGGGATGTAGATCGAGGCTGTTATGTAAACATCTTTATCATCTTCTACTCCATCACTCTGGAAAGCGCACAATACAACAACAAAACTTTACTAATATTATGCATGAGGTAAAACATTTGGTTGCAATGATAAGCAAAGCATGTGTTCATTAAAAATAAAAAATAAATAAAAACATTTTTTTCAAGCCTCTGGATTGGTAACACAAGGTACTCACGGGGAGGCTGACAAATAAATCTATAATAATATGCTTAACACATAGTTAGATTTGAATGATATATTTCTTTTGCATGATAAAAAAACAAAAGTTGGTGGTTGGAGAGGAAGACTGGATGTAATCCTTATCCTTACCAATAACACATCACACGTCACATTACTTTACTAATTTAAAGACAGAAATCTGTTCTACAACAGTGTGTGCAGCTAGCATAATTATCCGAAGATTTATGTCTAAGTTTATCTAAATTGATATCAAATAAATCATCTGAGACCATTTTTTACAAACTGCTATCACGAATGTAAAAAAAAATCACTAAAAATTTGACAAAAATCGGACTCAAAGCAAGCTCTTTTCTTTTTAAAAATGTGATATTTCCATTTAGAATTATGAATGATGTAAGCATGCTAAAAATGTGCATGCAGCGAAGGGGAGCTGATTCATTTTTTTAAAATGCATTCAAAACATTAAAAATGATGAAAAAGTTATAATTTATACTTTTTAAAACTTTTTTTTCTGTATAGTTTTTTCATGCTTTCCTACTTTCTTCATGCTGTCTTTTTTATCCCACAGGTTGGTTTGTATGGGTCAATACAACACAACAAATAAATCCCACGTAGCATATGCCTATGACATTACCAAAAAAAAAACCTTTTTTTTTTAAAACAAGGTCCTTCATTGTATTTGAGTTAATCATGACATGTACCTCTATTCATATATATGCTGAGCAATCACATACTGCTACTAAATCAATATGTTAAATACTATTAAATACCAGATTGTCCAGAATTCCAGGTGGGGGGGAAGACCCGGCCGTCCATGATTCTTGCAGTGTTGTACTGGACTTGGGGCTGAGAGCTGACAGATAACATTGGGGAGTATTATTATTAACATGCAGCTCTAAACAAATTAATTTTAAACAAAATGTAATGAATCTAAATCAGGGTCTGGATTATCATCACATTTCCCCAGAGCAGCGGCTTGGGTCAGTCCAACAAGACATGTGATGAACAAACCATACCTAAAATAAGCCATTCAAACATAACATTATAAAATATTATTGTTGTATTTTTACAAGCTTTAGTGAAATGAGGCGTGAGTCCCCAAGGACCGGTTTTAGCCCTTTTTAAATCAACCACCACATTCATCCTAGAAGCTGAAAATTCCCTTCCGACTTTTTTTTTGTTGGGGCATTTTAGATGTCTTAAATTTTGATGGATCCTCAACATTCTGGATTGAAATTTAAAGCAATAAATCATTCCAGGGGAAGTAGTAGAGTAGTGATTGAAACAATCAATTTTTAAAGGAAAAAAAAACGCAGAAGAAATGACCATATCTGTCTAGTTGATTATTGACTAACTTATCAAACATTTTATCATTATTCATTTCTATATCTTTATTCTTTTCCCTTCTACCAGGTGTTTATCTGATAATACTTTAGTAATAAATAAAAGCTATCAATAAATTTTTTTTTTTTAATTGCTCATATTGATTTGTTTCACATATTTTCAGTTTGACGTTTATCTCACCCGGCAGTCTGTCAAAACTTTCTTGTCTCACTAAAGTCATCTGCTTTTCCGACACCTGAGGCAGAGCCCATATTGTGACACGCCCCTCCGAATCCCCACGAAGCAACAGGTGAGCTGCATTGTCCCCACTTCCGTAGTTGACGTAGGTCAAGGCTGGGGTACACTCCAGGGCTTTCTGTCATTGTAAAACCAAAACCTTGTGAGTAACTAAGTATTTTCAGCCAACACCAATCACCTGCACACAAAGACAATCCATCCACCTGTACACAAATACAATCAATCCACCTGTACACAAGTACAATCAATCCATCGGTACACAAAAACAATCAATCCACCTGTACACAAAGACAATCCACCCACCTGTACACAAATACAATCAATCCACCTGTACACAAGTACAATCAATCCATCGGTACACAAATACAATCAATCCACCTGTACACAAATACAATCAATCCAGTGTACACAAATACAATCAATCCACTTGCAAATAAAGACATTCAATCCACCTGTACACAAAAACAATCAATCTGCCTGTACCCAAAACAATCAATCCACCTGTACACAAAAACAATCAATCCACCTGTACACAAAGACAATCAATCCAACATTTCACTTTTTCTTCAAATGAACTTCAGAAATGGATTCAACATAAATTCTATGCTTTACAATTTGGTAATTTTTTTAATGAGGCTTCCATTCCTAAATCCAACATGTTTTTTTTACCATTTCAATAAACCAACTGACTAAAATATACAAATTTGTAATCATCTTTTACATTTCATTTGTGTCAAAGGTGATTTTAGATTTTCTCATTGTAAATTCTGTGCAATTACTTTTTTTAAGCTAAAAAAGAAGACACCTAATAAATTTGCTTTGTACGTTTACTGTGGAATGAATTATTTACCGTCTGTGTGAAAATGTCCAGGACATAGTATGCATGAACAGACGTCTGGTTGTAGGGCCTATGGTAGTCTCTGTGCTCTGGGTTTGAGCTGGCAAAGATGATAAACAAACCAGATTAATTCAACGCAGAGGGTTTGATTGTTGTTTCTTTGTGTGTGGATAGGGTAAAATAAATTGATGAATGAAGAGAGGGAAACAAAATCCTAACAACAGAAGGATACTGAACCTACACAGACATGTTGATTTGATTTTGCTGATACTCCACTCTTCTAAATGCGGTAAATGTTTTAAAATTTGTAAAAAAAATTTTTTAAACATTATTGAAGAAGAGAGAAAAATGTAAGCATAACGTTTTAAGCATTGCGATGTTGAGAAAACTAGGTAAAAAATGAAGGAAGCTGAAGCACATTGCCTTACATAAAATTTTTAAGGAATAAATAAATAATTGAGTAAAAATTCCTGATTTTACTTATCTAAGATATGATTTAATTGGTAACTTTTTATCTTTTAAAATCCAGACAACTCCTCGAGTTGATTGAAATAATTGATATTGAGATATTATCTATCTATATTTTTTCATCTACATTTCCTGAGGTAATTTTATTTCCAACAAATCAGTCATATTTGAAATCATTTTTTGAAAGTAAAAAAAACCCATTGACTTTGTAAGAGTTATAAAGATTAAAGAGTCTTGTTAATATTTTTTTGTTGAAAATGATCTTCCAGGTGTCATTTTGTCATGTATCAGTTTACATATAATAAAAGCCATTTTTTAAAAATTGATAATCTTTTTCTGCCACGTTGATATCAGGGAAACTGTTGTCATTCTAAAGGCAATTAATACACATTGTGAGCTTGGCTGTAGCAAGAAAGTCTAGCTTTTTTTCTCCTCTTACTCACTAACTGAGCAGGGGGGGGGGGTGATGCAGGTTTAACTCTGCTCACCGAGCTTGTTATGCCAGTTTAAAAGAAACATGATATGTTATAACATAGACCGCAAATATCCTTTAAAAATGCAAGCATTAAAAGAAAACAGGTAACTTCCTCCTCTGTTAGAGAAACAAAATGATCATTGGTGCTCTCCAAGTCACAAGCAATCACTCACACAAAGGATCAATTTTTTTCACTGCGAAACAAACCATTTTGCTTTGTCGTGACTGAAAGGGACACAACTATGCAAGTTTTCACAAATTTTCAAGACAAACACTCATGCAATTTCCATGTGTGTCATGCACTGCCACGGGACTTAGTATTCATAAAACATACGAATGGAGTGCTTTTCTACATCAGACATGTTAGTACTTATAAACATACTCAGCATGACAACACAACAGTCTTGCAGCATAAGAACTATAAAATTAATGGACTTTTAAGATTACATCATCTTATATTGAGAGTGGTTGCTATGATTAGCACTTTTGAGGTAAGCTGACTTACGCCCACCCTCACTCCCCCTCCCCATATGCTCCCTTATATGGATGAACATGTGCTGTTTATTTACAAAGTCTTCCATGACCTTTAAAAAAAAAATGGAGTTAAAAAATATTAATTCACAACATAATGAAAAATGACAGTAAGCAGAGAATGTTGTATAAAAGAAATAGAAAATTTTAGGCTTAGAAAAATAGTGTATTTTTAAAAAAAAATCCTTTGGTCCTACATGTACACAAACAAACATAGAAAGTGGGGACAAAGAATTTCATAGCGCTACAGCAATAAAAAAAATTGGAATGCCAAATGTCCGATTTTTGCATCTTTTATATCTTTGCATTTGTTTCATCATAATTAAAACAATCAACATTTTTTTTACAGGTTTCCCATAACGGACCTTTATAAATTTTGAAAGCATCTTGAGCAATTTATTTAAAAAAACAAAAAAAAACATGGTAAGCTAACTACCACTGTTGATTAAAGATAATTATCTTTAGCAATTTGAAAAAGAAAGAGACCTATAACAGCACAGAGGCGGTGACGTATGCAGATTTTAAACAAGAGTTTGGGTTATCAACAAATGCCAACAAGTTTTTTTGCCAAGCGGGATTTAAACTGAGCTGCAACTACCACTGGATCACAACCCTTTTCCTTCAGAGATTACACAAAAAAAAATAGTGCAGGCTGGTGACTGGTGTCTCCGCCCATACTTACTTCTGGCGATCAGATTTTAGTTTTTGCTGGGCTCTAAAGGGTGATAAAACATAAACCATACGGTTAAGCTACAAATGGAAGATTTAGGGTGGAGGGAAGTCATGGATTTGTAAAAAAAAATATAAAAAAATTAACAGGTCAGGAACAATTAATTAATAAATGCATTGAGGGGTACATGACAAATGTATTAAAATTATGTGCTTGATTATTTAGAGCAAAATAGTGACAATATACAGCCTTGTAAACAGATGGAAGCAACCATACCAAAAGAGTTTAAACAAAATTTAGGATAATTCCATAAAAAAAAAAATTAAATGAGAAAAAAGTTGAAGTTCAAATGTTGTTGCCAAAGTAAAACATATTTTGAAAATTGATCGCTACATAATAATACAAGCCTGTGCCCGTCTCAGTAAAGTAGAGACAGGTAAATTTGGTATTGTGAATTTCTGAAGGTGGTAAACCTGGGTGTTTGTGACTAATTAAAATATGTTTAAGAAACTTTCTTGTAAATTAAAACTTTACTTTAAGTCATTTTCAAAATCTTTAACTTATTTATGACAAAACATGTTAAGTTAAAGATGTTTAACACAGTTTTGTACAAAATATGTTTGTACAAAACTGGGATCTTTTTCTGCATTGTCCTCTCCCATTTTTTTTTTTTTTACTTTTTCGCGTTTCTTTCTTTCTTTTACAAGAGATTTGTCATTAGAGAGATTTTTTTTTTATTACATTGACTACTATCTGGTCCCTCTCAGCCAGGGCTTTCTCACTGCCAGACTTGAAGCAGTAGTGTTAAGTGTTAAATTGGAACTTTTTCACCTGCATTTATTTATCTGTAAATGTTGAATAACACACAAAGATTGCACAAGAGTTAGATCACAATGACAATATCTCTGCTCTTACCTGGCAACTGCTTTTCCTTTAAGCAAGCTAAGGTAAAAACAAGCTAAGTGATTCAGTTTCCGGTATGGACCGTGTACAGCTGTGCACTAGAATACTTTTACACACGTAACAGAACACCAACATCTGATCTGAGCGCAGGCTTACTCAGAGAGCCACCCGGAACAACCCACACCAAGCTTATACATTCAAGAAGCTGGGCTAATTTTGTTTTCTGAGCTTAGAGTACTCCCAAAGGTTTTATTTCAGTTCTGACAATTTTATTTAACCTCAAAAGTAAAACCTAAACTAATGAACCTTAAAAGTGGTATAAAGGTCTGAAGTTTGCCTGAGCATGAATCGTAGGAAAAAATTGCAGTTTTGAAGCTATCTTTATTATGATTTGACAAACCAACCATCCCAATCCCAACAAACCCAATATTTGTTCTTTAAAAAAAAATCCCCTTCCATTTTTTGCAGATCTCCATACCTGGGCAAACCATTGCATGAAGATAATAGAGGGCGGCACATGCAACATTTTTGTAAGAGTTTCTGTTGCCAACATTACCCAAATGATGAGCCTTTGGGGAAAATAATTTCCATGACTTTGTTAAGGGAAAACATAAGCTATCAACAAATTGAGTTCTAATGCCTCACTGGCAACACTAATTGAATGTGTTTGGCCTCCAGATGACACCCTCTCAGCAAGCCTGGACACTTAGTGTCACATCAACAACAGACTACAACAAAATTGTACTTTAAAAAAAAAAAACAGACACATACCAATATCACTAAGTGAGATTTTTCAAAATTAAATAACAACCCTAGGATTATCATACAAATAATTCTTCAGGGGATTTTTGACGCTGTAGTTAAAAGACTTGAAGCAGGTGATAAACACAAGTCTTTACCATTCCTCTGAGAATGAATTTAAAAACTTAAGGCTGGGCAACTGTAACCTGTGTAAGCAATAGTTTACACTCGTTTTGTTCATTTTTTTTGTGGGTCTTTTGGTCAAATTTATTTCTGTGAATAAGTGTTAAATGAGATTTACAACAATAATCCTGAGCTTTATATCAGCTGTCAGTTAAAGGGGTTTTGTGTGGAGCTCAGTGCTCCAGAACAGGTTCTTTGGTGCATGGAGCTAGAGCAGAGCTGGTAAAATTTCTTACTGCTCCAGGCTCAAAAATAGTAATAAATTATTTTACTTTTTTTTAATACTTTTATTTTAAAATTAATTTCTTAAAATGGATGCCCCATTCAGTTGTATGGCCCCACTCTTCTACCCCCAATAATCCCCCCCCCCTATTCTACCAGCTAAGTTGCCCCACTCTTTTATAGGTATGTCATTCCATTCTTCTACCACTTATGTTGCTCCACTCTTCTACCAGCTATGTTGCCCCACTCTTCCACAGCTATGTTGTCCTAATCTTCTACCTGTAATGTTACTGGTACATCCACTTCTAACTAAAGCCTAGTTAATAAGATGGATAAGTTACAATAATAAAGTTACATTTCTTTAAACTCTTAGCCCCCCACCCCCAACCACCCCTCCCCCTTTTAGATTTTGCCAGAGCGGAGCTGACAAAAAATTTTCTGAAATGAAGCTGGCACTAAAAAACCCTGTTCCTAATCCCCGGTCAGTTACTTAAGATTTAATTTTTTTAATACAATTTTTATTATTTCCAATTCTTAGACACGCTGAAAATATATCTCTTAAAAGCAATGGCATAATGATGTGGTACTTATGCTATTTTATGTTTTTTAAAAATATGTAGCTTTGAAAATGTAAAACTGTAATCAGGTGATCAGCTGACGCAAAATAGCGCATGTAGCCTAAGATGCATTCCCTAAAATATCATTGACTTAGTACTTAGGCCTACATAAAAACTAATTGCTAACACCATTCCATGTATTGTTGAAGCATTCTCTAAAAGCATTAAGACCAAATTTGTCAACATTTTGTTATCATTAATTAAGATTGAAGACTTCCCCAAATCTGCTGTAAAACTTTAAAGAAAATATAGTCCTAAAAAAAGTCCCTTCCTGTGCCTTGAAAATCTTTAACCATCTCCTGTAAAATTTCCAAAAGTGACTAAACGTTACAAGAGCTACATCAATTATATATATATATAAATATATGTGTATATATATTATTTATGACAGTTTTTATGTATGTAATCCTCCACCACCTAGATTTTACTTCACAGGGATTATAATGGCCAGGAATCAATTAACTACCAGTCACTAAATAATCTGAGCTCATGTATTAGTCACAAACAACAATTTAGTCTTATTAAAAATTAATGAGATAATTTTAAAAAATTAAAAGCAGCAAGTTTCAAGGTAGAAGAAAATAAAAACAAGGGAATTTTAAAGTCCTATATTTTCTTTGAGTATGAATGAGAGTCTTTAAATGAAATTATTTAGAGAGAAAGTAAAATCAGAAGACAATTTAAATCATCTGACTAGCCAAAAAAGTCGCATTTGAGCAGGTTAATTTTTGTCTTATAGAAAAATTGGGATTTTATTTATAGACATAATAATCTTCAATTTCACAAAACATCTTCCCCCCCCCCCCTTTTTTTTTAAAATATATTTTTTCTTTTATCAACTGCAGCCACTGAAAATTGAATTAAAACATGTATTTTTGAATCTACTCTCTTCTTATTAATTTTTAAATACATTTCCAAATTTCCCCATTTGAGATGGTTATTTCTTAGCAGTCTATATATCATGCCTTTAGCTATATTTAAGAAAAGAGTATATATTTTTTTTGTAAATATTAACTCCCACATCATGGTTACAGTGGTGGCAAAAGAAGCTCAAATCCTTTGAAGTTGTTAGCATGTTCATGCAGAAAAGCTTCAGCACTCTAATTTTTATTTCAACATCTATTTCCTAAAAAATGGTAACTCAACCTAATCTAATAAGCTATCGTAACTGAGCCTAATCTAACAGACTGACAAGGCATGTCAATGTAACCAAGTTATGAATAGCTTAGCAGCCATCAGCAAATGTGAAACTAACTTCTGACAACAGGTAGACATTAAAAACATGGCATACAATATATTTATTAGTGGCATTTGTCTGAATGTCTATGGAAGGAATCTGTAAATCTATCCAATCATCAAAATTGGTCAACTGGAAATGATTGAAATGAGCAGCCCAGCTGTAACTATGCTTTTTAAAACTGCACAGATTGTTATGTTTAATTAACAACCAGAAAGAAATGACATAATATTTTGGGACCATGTATATAATTGTGTAAGTTTTTTATATTCATTCAGATCAAGGCAAAACAAAAATGGTGAAGACAAACAAAATGATGTATTCATTACCTATCAAAACATGGAATATTTAACTCCTTCCTTTGTTTAGTTATGTTTTTTTTTTATTCTGTCTGTCTCTTCTTTTCCTTATTAGTTTTCATCCAAAGTGAATTTCTTCAGTTGTTCAACTGGAGCTATTGCCCACAGCACACACAGAACAGCCAAAATAAAGTTGTAAAAGATGCCCCATGATGCTTTCAACATTATTTCCATTTACACATCAATTATTTCTGACCAGTTTGTGCTCAATCCAATCTTGATACTATGCTTAACAGAGGTTAGTGTAAGTATACAAGAAAAGATAAACACATAGACACGGTTCTTAAGAATTACAACAACAAAAAAACAAGATTACTTTGTGGGTAGCTTGTAGAGGTAGCCCCGACCCTCGTTGCTCCAGACAATGACACGGTCAACACTTAGAAAATCTCCACCTGTCCACCTTTCCCCACGTCTGTTTGATTCAGAGCAAAGTAGTGTAAAGTCACTGGCATCATAGATCTGTTGAGAATTTTAAAAAAAAACCCTGAAGGAGACAAAAGTCAACCAAATACTACATTAAATGTAATCTGTATAGACTTGTTGTTTCAATCAAACATTCTCAAAAATTTTTTTTTGTAAAATCTAGCTACTAAAGACAACTATGTGTCATCCAAATAATTATGTATGGCGAGATGGGAAGACAAAAATTTAAACTAATGCAACATAGAAAAAAAAATGATTAAAATATGAGTCTATTTTTTGCTACGGACAGTCAGTTCATCATGCTTTTAACCATACTGAATGATAATCTACTGTTTTAGAAACTAGGGCCATCAACTAAACAATAATATTGAAATATTATCTACTTAGATAAACTGTCAGATTATAGACACTGTAAGACAGCCATTGGACATCATGTAAGGAAATCCTGTGGAGTTTGCTGTATGATGAGATGGCTTTCAAAACATCATGTATACTTCATGACTTCAAACAGTACTGTGGACTATTCAGACAACTTAAGTTTTAAACAGATTTTGAAAGCTTGTAATTTTTTTTAACTTTCTTAATAGAAAATTATTTCCATACTGATTTGTTTAACCTTTCCCCTTTCATAAGTTATTTTTAGAGATTATTAGATTTTTCAAAATCATAACATAGACAAAAATAAGCTTTATCTTTTTTTGGCATAAAATATATTAAAAATCTGCAAATAAAAAATCTGGGGGCCAAGCACTGACTTCTGCTAAATTATAATAATAATAATTTAAACCTTGTAATTCAACATGCCTTAGTCATTACGATGTGGTTTGTAAGCAAAATTTGTAGCACAATTTAGATATGAGAAAGGCAGAGCAATATTGAAAGATGTTAGTAAACAAAGTTAGTATAACCTAATTTAAAAAATATATTTAAAAAAAAAAAATCAAAGGAGATATAAATTCCATAATTCAGTGCATGTCTAGTCGGACAGAGAAGTTTAAAAACATGGAATTTTATCTAGTTTTTACCTAGTTCTGGACATCTTTATTTATCAACTTTACTAATTTTTCAGTGATGTCTATCTACATTACAATAACATAATGACTTCAACAACAGAAAAAATAAAAATTAACTTAATGGTATTACGTCTGCCAACTATGAAATTTATTGTCTCATTTAATTTATGAGTCACAAAAGCATTATAATTATATATTCTAGAGCATTACTTTATATTTTTTTATCTCCAATTTAGTTAAGTATAGTTGCTGAAGGGTGTAAACAGGTTAACATTCCCAGAGGAAAAAATATATATATTTTTTAAAATTTAATTAAAATGATTCCATTCACACTGTTTGTGTGAATAGCAAATAGAATTGCAAATAATAAATTGACAAGCTGGCTTAATAAACATTTAACAGTGGTAAAAAATAAAAATATAGTAAATAAATTTTAAAAGAAAACAAATGTGCAATATTGAAATGTATTTCCTATCTGTATTGAGTGTAGTTGTTTTTTTATTTACTGATGGTTTCATAACATTGTTTATTTTTTTTAGTTTTCGTTTTCATTTCCACAAAATTGTAACTAATTAAAATTCAGTTAAATATATTTTCTAATTCCTGTTAATCAACTTTTCCTTTATCTCTGTTGATCTATTTAAAAAAACCAAGTTGAAATAAACATAGCTGAATGAATCTTCAGAACATATTAGAACGTCATTCATATTCCATAAATTGCTCTGTTAATGTGCTTGTGGTTAAAAAGAAGTCCGGGGTCCTATAATTACATTTATGATCCATCATAATTTTAATTTTTTTAAATTTATTAACACAATCGTTTGTGTTAAATCTAAGCTAAGAGACGTCCCCTTTATTTCACAGTATTTCACTTTTGAAAAAAATTAGTTATTTAACCCAGGCAAACAGCACATTTTAAGCTGAACGATGAAACACATTTAATTGCACCTCTTTCCATCGATAAAACACTGTGGCTGAGTTTGTGGAAAGTTATTTACTTTTTAGTGCACCTACATCATAGTTTAAATGTTGGCATGTTTTGTTTTGGCCGTTCCATAAAATTTCTAAAGGTGCGGACTAATTGCTCGAAAATAGCAACAAAATTGTATGCATAATACGCACAAGTCGGAGTTACAGGCAGAATCAACAAAGTTGGAACTTGTTTACTTTGAAAATTATTTAGAGGTTGTGTCCTGCTTGAATTTATTGCTGATATCAGTTATTGAATTACTTTATTTAAAAAAAGGTTGAGATAAAAAAGGTGAATGAATTATAATTGTACATGGAACGATACTCCTTGGAATTGACCATTTCAAGAGAGCTCTTGTTAAGCTTTAAATGAGAGAGCATAAAATTGGTGAGAACTGAATGGTGGAAATGTTGTACATAGGTGAGTTTAACTGATTTATGTTATGTAACATGAGAAAAAAGCGCAAAGCTGAACAGATGGCAGAAACAAATAGTATGAATGAAACAGTATGCACTGAATGGTATGAAATGAGAGGTATGCATTTTTAAAAGACAAAAATATTTAATGAACTGTGCCCAACACCGAATAAATTTGGTTTTTATTTGACAAAGTGATGCAAAGCTTCTTATTTTCTAAAAATGATTGGGTAAGGTGTACAACATTGGTACATACAAATGAATGCAAGACAAACATAAAATCATTCATGTTGAAAATATTTTGTTCCCTTTGAAAGCTAGTTGTAATCAGGTTACCCACAGGTTTGTAGTTAATCACAGCTCAACACTCAAGTCTGGAGGCATGGCGATAAACCATAACATGACAAAAGACAAATTCTTTTTAAACATTATTCAATATTATATTTAGAGCAGCGCAAGCATATGTACACCAGGGCTGCCGTAAATGTCGGAGCTTACATTTACAAACATTGTGACCAAATATGTTGGGTGCTAGGCAGATTTAAACATCATAAAATTATGTTAACTTGTGTTATTAACAGGCACATCATTATAAGAATACAAGAATATTTGAGCTACCGGTAGCTGAAAAAAAAAAGGTACTAGCCATTAATGGGTTAATTGAAATATACGCACTGCTTGTATCTCTGGCTAACAACAAAGGTAAACATGCTTGGTTCAAAAAGATTTATCTATTTAAAAAAGCCAAAGCTGATGGTGGCCTAGAATAGTTTTTTTTTTTTTGTTTTTAGATTTCTAATGCACAAGAACACTGAGCGTTAAACCCTTCTTAACGCATCTTGTGAGCCTGGATTTCGGCAGGTAAAAATATACACATTTAAATGGGAGTGCAAACAGAGATTGCTAGATTTATAAAATCATTATAGTTTAAAAAAAAAAAAATCATGTATAGATATAAATATTAGAAATTTGTTTCTTTTGTAAATATAATTTTTTTTTTTAAAGAACAAAGGATATTAAAACATGTTTTTCAACAAAATAGAAGAAAAGCAAATACAAAAACAAAAATGAGAGAAAAATTTGATGATTCATTTAAATGATAAAAATTTATTTGATCCTGGCTTATAAGATTTTTCATGAAATGAGTGTCGGGAAGATAATATTAAATAAGGATAACATTTCTGAATTTCTTCTTATATAATTATTGAAAGTCATGGTATTTCCCGCAAAATATTTGCAGATGACAAAGAATCACACAAGTGTTTCCGCCCTGATCCCTTGGAGTGTGCTACTGCTGTTCAGGCTGTTGAGGACGGCTGTCTTGCTGTGAAAGATTGGATGTCATCAAACAGACTAAAATTAAATGACGATAAGACTGAGGCAATTATTTGTGGTTCAGACGCCAATCTTCGGAAAGTTGCCATTGCATCAATAAAAGTTGGTGAATCAGAGATCCTGTTGTCCTCCACTGTCAGAGACCTTGGCTTTTATATTGACAGTAAACTTAGTATGATTCCTCATATCAGTTCTGTTGTCAATGCATGCTTCTGTCATCTGCATGACCTGGGTCAGCTGCAACCTCAACTCAATAGGAGAACAGCCAATGCTGTAGCAGTAACTCTAATTCAGTCAAGATTAGATTACTGTAATAGTTGTTTGTGGGGTTTACCTCAAAACCAAATTCAGAGACTCCAAAAGATACAAAATACTGCAGCACGTATTGTATGGCGGATGAAAAAATCTGACCACATCACAACAGTTCTACGAGATCTCCATTGGGTTCCTGTGAGTGAGCGCATTAACTACAAAATTCTGTCCCTGGCGCACAGCTGCAGAGATGGCTCAGCACCGGAATATCTCAAGGAACTGATTTATAAACATGTATCCGTGAAGAGCCTGCAGTGTTCCTGGTGTGGATAAACACAGAAAAAAGTCGCACAGAGTGCGCTCTTTTGAAGTGATAGCGCCAAAATTATGGAACAGTTTGCCTCAATCTTTGAGGGGAATTGTAAATGATAAAAAACCATTTAAGAAACAATTAAAAACTTTTTTGTTTAAATAGATTTCGGAGGACCAGGGCGCAGTGAGCATGCTACAATGGCATGGATACCGGCACGATATAAATATCAAATCAATCAATCAAACGCTTCACTATGATTAATATTAACTTTACCAGTCCAGTTCAGATTAATGCAAAAATCAAGAGCCTTTTTAGCAAACTTAACTCACTAAGATATCCGGATTTATTCTTGTCTAAATTAATTATTTTAAATGCTGTGGTTGGTGGTGGTGGTGAAATTTCATTTTTTTTTTAAAAAGTGAATATTTCCAATTAAAAATGGTATTTTTTAATTATTAGAATTGCTTACTATTAGAAACTGTTATTGCTTACTATTAGAAATAGTATTACCTGACATTTATTCCATTTTATATTTACATTAAGAAGAATCATTTCTAGTTATTTCAAATATATTACCAAGAAACCTTCCAGTGAATTTTAAAATACAGGAATTTCATCAAAATTGAGCCTTGACCAATGATCATTATTGAAATTAATAAATCTGGCCCTGGTGCAGTTTCCAAAACATGTCCACCATTCCTCAAACTTCAAAGTTGGGGAGACACTGTTGTAGCATGTTTAATTGTGTCAAAGACATTTCAAAATGATATCTTTCATGCATTTCAACAGAGAGTGAACCAAAAATGTTTACAGCATAAATCTAAGTTCAGCTTGCAATAACTATAAGAGATTTATTCTAGCTGATTCATATTTGTTGTATGCAGTTAGTGTAAAAATAGTGCAAAAATGGCATTCCTTTCGTTGTTATAGATTATGTTAGTGTATATAAATAAAGGCATGATAGAAACAAAGGGAGCGATTCATGGCCAGTCAAATGTCAACTTTGAAAAGAGCTTTATATATCAATCCAGTTCATTTACTTTACTTAGAGGGATAAATTGTTGGACGTACACACTTAAGCTTATTGGCATCACACAGTTTGACCCATCAATGACAATACTCCTGACAACAGAAGCCAGCAGTCAATTAGGTCCCTATTGAGAAACATACATAGGAATCTTGGGAAAAGCTGTATTCAAATACCACACGTGAGGCTTTATCTGTGACAACTAGAAGAATTTCAAGTTAAGACATTGAAAAATTATTGCAAATGGGAAGAGTATGGGAATGACATTAATTTCCTGAAGCAACCTTCAAAATATGAACATTATGACAAATGATGCAAGTGATATTAAAGTGATGCTATTAATAGCCAGCGTCATGATGATGTCATCTTATAAAAAGGTTTCAACAAACTGCAGAGCTTGTGCAAATTCCTAAAATTATTTCTTATGAACAAAGATAACCCTTTTTGAAATAGCTCATCAAAACTTTACATTATATTTTAAAGCATCCACAAAAACTAATAGATGTGACTTGCAATTATCACTCTGGAGAAGCTCTGGCAACTATAACAAAGTAAGAGATACCTTATCAAAGGGTTTCAGATGATTAAACATTAACACATTCTTTTAGAGTTGTATTAGAGATGCAAAGATATTTCAAATAGTCAGGAACTTTATTCAGGATAACTGTAAGTTCTGATGCAGGTGAAGAAGAAAAAAAAGTCCCCAAAATAATTGTAAATAGACCTTATAAAAAAAAAAACCGTGTCTTTAATCCAAATTGCATTTGACTTTCTAAATTTTAGTTATTACTGAAGTGGTCATTGCAATTTTGAAGTCATAAGTAAGACGTGCTTGCCTGCTATAAGTTTAGTAAAATAATTTGATGAATATGATGCTGTGAGTAGATTTGTTTATTATGCAAATGTTTACTAGGATAAGCATGCAGGTAAAGATAAGTGACACAGAAAAACTGGGAAAACATTCAAATCTTTTTATTAAAATTCTCCTTCTTTTTTTCAACAATAAATTTGGTCCAAAAAATGAATAAATAATTTCTCATTCAAACAAAAATTGGAATTAAATATCAAATTTGAGATTTAAAAGAAAGAAAAAAAAACTCAGTGCTGTTAAGTATTTATATTTCAATTCTTCCCATTCCATATTAAATGATTTATAACAATTATTTATTTGTTTTTCATTTTTTAAACCTTTAAATTGTTGTTAGATACTTATCAATTAGTACTTTAATACGAAGAGATTAAATTATTAGTACAAATATTATGAATGTCCTATAGAAAAGCTGAATAGTGTATTCGATTTTTTATTTTAGAATTTCCTGAATAAATAGATTAAGACAGATAAAAATGAAGAAACACAAAAATTCAAAAGCAGAATATTAAAGATTAAAATAAATTAAATTAAGATGACACACATTAGGATTGCTTTATTTACACTATGCAAAAATTACTACAACTGTTTATATATAAATATAAAAATGCCCCTGTTAAATTACACAAATCTGCCTTTGCAACATACCTGCCAATATTTGCTACACACTATGAGGACAGTACGCAGGTTTCCTGGACAGCAAGTCAGGGTCTGTGCATTGAGGCATCGTATCTGCTTTGATTCATCCTCTGGTATCTTCCCACCCTGTAAATTTTAAATAATCATTGCCTGATTGGGTATAAAAAAAAACCCACCAGACCCACACATAGCTATGATAGCTAGCGGAACATTTCTGCTTTATCAATGTCTAGAATTTTCAAACAAGATTAGTTGCTTGATTCACACAGGCAAAAAAAATAATGATCCCTCTTCAAAGGACAGTCACCATATGATGTTTGTGGCATTGACGACGGTTATGATTGTTAATGAGTGTTTTCTATGACTGTTTTTATATATGGTTTTGTTCATGGGATATTGTAAATTGTGTATTTTTATATTAAGGGTTGTGTCTAAGGGTGTTGTTGTCTGTAGTGAGGCTTGTATATGGGTGGGGGGGGGGGATTGTTTGTTTCTGGTGTTGTCTACGGTGAGACTTGTAGGGAGGGGGAAGAGAAAAATGTTGTCTTGGTTTAAATATATAATTATTTATGTGCTGAAAATGAATATATACAATGAAATGTTCCTAATAAATGGAAGTGTTTTTTTAAAATAAAGAATCTTATCTTATCTTTTGTTTGTTTTTTGGTGCTGTCTATGGTGAGGCCTGTCTATGGGTGTTTTGTTTGGTTTTGTTGCAGTCTATGGTGGGTGTTTTCAATGGTGGATGATGTTGATGGCTTTCATTCAATAACAAGCTTAAAGTAAGTAACCTTTTGATCTTGTGTAGATGATGATATTGTCCAAACTTTGACAGTTCCGGAATTTGTGATTGCCAGGACAACATCGTCTTAATTGAGGAAATAGGAAATGCAGTCAACATAATATAATCCCTACAAATACTCTTTGGATTAGAACTCTATTGAGTTCGTCATTGGAAAAAAAGATATTCTAACTTGAAAGCTTTTCTCCATAAATCCATTAAGTCTTAATAATAACAAGACCTTGGTGCTTAAATAAAATTATTTGGCATTATTTCTGCAAATAAATATCATCAATTTTTAAGACTTTTTTATTCAACTAAAATCAACAAATGTAACAAAAAATTATTTTTAAATCCTTTATATTAACTTTGTATGTTTAGCACAAAATCTTCGGACGGCTAACTGACCCAGTTGCCGTTAACCTATTAAGATGAAACTTGGCACATAGAATCATTGCTGTGTGTGTGTGTTATGAACTTTTTATAACATTCCACTAACATTCGTGATACCGACAGGATAGAGATACTAATGGGATCGGGGGGGGGGGCAGTCCCGGGCTACGCCGGGTATATTGGCTAGTATAAAATAAAATAATAAAAAATGCATATAAAGGATTTATACATAAAACTTTGTTTTTAGGGGTTGTTAAATGAAAAAAAAAGATACACCAAGAAGTAATTAAACCTCCCAGAATTCTTTTAGTTTTCGAAAACAATTTAAATGAAGTCACTTCACAAAATATATTAAAATAAAATCTAGCGGAAAACTGAAATACTCAAATCTAAGACAGACAGAGATCAACTCTGATTTCAAATGCAACTGTTAACAACTTAAAACAAACTCACTGTTCGATACCACTAATTATTCCGCTCAAGTTGATTGACAAAAAAAAAAAAGATTTCTTGTGAACACTTACCATCTCTGTTGGGGGGGTTGATCACGCAGCAAGCACTCATCCAATCAGAATCTGATCGAGCCACCAGGCGAGCAACAATCTCAAGGTTGAGGGGATCAATTATAACAACTTCATCGTAATATCCGTTACAGATGAGCCTCAAAGCTTTGGAAGAGCGTAAATGGCATGCCTAGAAAAAATACAGCTGTTAAAGTCGACATCCTGTGACGAACTTAAGAAATAACAGCCCATTCGGAACAATCCATGGCTTTCCGCCTCCATGCCGCGAACCCCCAGCCACATTCATTAATATAGTGAGTATGTATCGAAGAAGTGAAATTGTATTGTTTTGTTTCTCTTTTTAATGAGCCTATGCCTAAAAAAAAAATAAACAATGTAAACCGTAGAGCTATACTTAAAATAAAATATTGACATGAAAAACCATCTTAATCAAGTCGACTCCTACCTTAATTTCTGAGTGAACTTTATCCATCTTTGTGTTTTCAATGCAGCGCCCATCAGAGACATCCCATAGGCACATTTCTCTGCATATTATAAATGTGGACATAAGGATTTTTCTTACATCAGTACATAGCTTTAATTTATGGACAGTCAAAAGCTGAAATGTTGTCGGGACAGTTTATAAGGCCTGTAAAGAGGCTGAATCAACTGGCCCAAGTAAAAAATGGGGAGGGGGGATAGTTAAAAATGGGGGGATAAAACAATTGATTTTGAAGGTTTCAATTATAACTTGCTCCTTCAAATGTGTAAATGAAAAACTTAAGATAAAGATGTGTAAAGTTCAACACACCAACTATCACAATGTTCATTAAACCATTAAAGGTTTTCATGTCAAAGTATAGTTGAAATGTAGGTTTCAGCTTTTCATGTGGCATGAAGGAGACAACAGTTTTGACTGTAGAAACTGGTGGTTACATTATTACATCAAACCAGCCAGAACATGTGACTGGACAAGAGGCTGTTTTAGCTTTATACTTAAGTTGTCATCTGTTGCTGGCATCCTGACAATGCTGTAGACTTCACAGGATGAAATCAGCAAGTCCTGGGATTATTCTTTTTAGGATTATAAGCTGGTTCCCTACACAGCAGCATATCGTTTAGGTCCGCCTATGACCTGTGATGCACCCTCCTTGCCCTACCTCATTTTCTGTTTCGGGTTGATCCTGAAGTGTCAAAGTGTCCTCGTTTTATAGCCATTTTCATTGTTTCTATAGTATAGTAGTTACTATCCTAGTAACTCATTTTTATTTACTTAGTTTACATGTTTTAATAATTGTAAAGCGCTTAGAGCTTTATGATAAGCGCTATATAAAAATGCCTAAATAAATAAATAAATATCGCCTCCCTCCACACCGCTGGATAATTTAAGGGAACATCATGTGGATGATACGGCTTGGCACCAGTGGCGTCGCAAGAGTTGTTGGAATGTTTCATTGTGCTATATGTCCAGGTTTGAATTCAGAGTTTCCTTCTCTTAGATGAGTTGCCATCCAAGGTTAACAAGTCCCATCCACCCGAGTTGCTGGTGATTTTTTTGCTGGACTCGGCTTTGGTGGGGATTGAGTTCTAGGCCATGAACTTGAGATTGGATTAGTTTAGACCACTTGGCCATTCAGGACTGTTATCTGTTATACACTTCTATTTCTAGTATCAGAGAAGATGTAAAGACTTCCAAAATTTGGATACAACTCTTCAAGACCCTGCAGTGGAACATAATTTATGTGGCATTCCCTCGTGTAAATAATTAAAATCAGGGCGTTGGAGCAGGAAGTATTATCCCCACTGTAGCACATTTTTTGGAGTCCCCAGCAAATTTTAAAGTTCATAGAGGAAAAAAAAAAGGGCTACCATTCTCTTTCCAAAGCATTAATTGATATTGGTTTGTGATATCTTTGAAAATTTCAATGGCCTCGACAAGAGCTTTCTACCCAATACACTCTCCTCATTACCTGCTCAACTTACACCTAAATTGGCTTACAATACATTTACGTTTGTTAAAAAGTTACCAAACAAAGCTGAACAATTGTAATTCAAAACAAATTTGAACATACCCATTTTCTGAAGAGCTGACTATGTAGCAGCGCTCCTTGTGTTCACTGCCCATTGCCAAACAGCTGATTGCTGCTGTGTGGCCAAACAACATGTTTCTTGGAGCAACCTAAAAAAAAATTTTTTTAAATTAACATTGTTATGAACTAAGCCAAATATTTTTTGTGTGCTAATTTTCTTTCAAGATGCCACTAAATAATTTTTTCAACTGTCAAAGGGTCAAGTACTGCAATTGATATTACACGACAAAAAATTAAATCTTTAAAAATCCAAACCTTACTATATTCATAATAAATTGAGAAACAAGAATTACAACATCAGGTTATTTGGTGTCTTTTTTCCCCCACTCTGCTCACAAAATTAAGTATTCATTAACAAGTCAAATAAAATTATCAAATTTGTTATTACTTTATTTAATTTACATATTGCAATTAATTCAAATATTAAAATTCAATATTCATTATTATAGGTGAGCTGAAAACTTTAACTTTTTAACTTTGAAATGTAATGACGTAGTATGTAAAATACTATAGAGTTTCCTATAAGTTATATCAAGCTGACACATTAGCACTTTCCTATATCTTAATAATTGCTGCAATTATACAATATTACATCAAGATTCATCTGGATGAAATACATTTATCATTTATTAAATGCTCATTAACCATTATTTTAAAAATTTGAGAAGATATCCTTTTCACAACCACCACCACTTTTAACAAAACTTTCTATACCAAATTATGTTGAATACCTGAAAATGTTCCATGACATCCCAAACACATATCTGTCCATCATTACAGCCTGTCACAACATATTTTCCTCCTGGCGTCATCAAAATGGCAGAAATGCAGTGTGTCGGGGCATGGCGTCCCCACAACACCATAGGCACCACCAAACTACTTCCAGATGCCATCTTTTTGTTTCAGCTTTATAAATCTATTTGTTCATGTCAAGAAATAAAGTAAGTTAACAATTGATAAGTTTAAATTTAAGGTGGTAAAAAATAGCTGATTCATTTTAGGGAGGGGGGGGGGGCTGTTGATGACTGTGATCAGGATATGTAAAATATGGTTCATATTTGCTAATCAAAGGTTAGTAGACTAAAAGCTAATGTTAGGGGCATTATATTGATTTGATTACTTGTTCAGTATCATTATTGCACAGTTCAGAGGGTACCAAGCCACATTGGCAAAGTTAACAAGGGTTGAAAATCTTTAACTTTAACTCTGTCTCTTTTAAGCTTGCCCTTTTTTTATATTATTAGATATTCACACTAGACACGAACTTAATTTAATTAAAAAATACTTTCAAGACATCTCAGACTCCTGTCATAAGGTTAGTGAGTAGAGTAGTGTTATGACTTAGAGTTTTAGCTATGGGCCTATGGCATATGCCCATGAGTTAAATGAGTATGTCATAAAGTGTAAGGCTTTAATTTTTTTTTAAATTAATGGATAATGGAGAGATGGGCCTTCTATCTTCTATCTAGCCTAAGGGCCCTTGTATATTATAGTATAGTATAGGCCTAAGCCTAATAAGTTAACATACAACAGTATTATTTAGTATACAATATATAAATATAAATTATTAATTATGAATAAAAGAAAAGTTTGTAGGCTTACCTACCCTACATAATATAATATTACATAAAATTATTTTTATTAGATTAGTATATTTATATAGTACAGTACATTTGACAATTACATTATCATGTTGTCATTAGGGGCCATCCATAAATGACATCACGCAAATTTTGCCAATTTTTGACCCCCCTCCCCCCATTGTCACAAATTGTCACAAATCGTCACAAAAAGTTAAACCCCCCTCAAATATGACGTCACAAATCTCTGCACCCCCTCCCCTATAAAAAGTCCCTGAGTTCACTACTGTCCTTTACAAACCCTTAAGAAATTCGCCTCCCATGAATATCAAATTACTGCACCCGTGACAGAAACATTTCACTAGATAAGTGGTTCTTAACCAGGAGTACAAGTACCTCGCCAGCCTTGAGGTTTGGAAGACCAAAAATTTGTATTCAGTGGCGTAGCTAGAGGGGTGCGGACAGCATCTCAGAGGTGACACCAAATTGAAAAATAACGTATTTACAGAGCACACACTGTTCGGTCTAACCGAAATTCATAAAAGGATAACAGATGACATGTACATTTTCTACCCGTGTAACCAATCAAAATGCGTGTTTCGTTAATATTAAAATTTCAAGGTCGAGGCCAAGGCAATTAGATTACTATAAAATTAGGTCAGAAACACACCGTTTTGACCATGTTTCAACGCCGAATGAAGTGTTCGGTAACTTTTGTAAGTTTCAGGAAGTTATTTTTATCTAAATTCTAAGAAATACAACTATCCTTTGATAACAATTGGCGATTCTAAGTACAAGTTACAGTTCTGAAATACATTTACCTCCTTAGCTTCAATTAATTTGTTTTTGTTCTTGTATTTCTTATACTGTGGACTAAGTTTAACAAGAAGAAATACATCGTGAAAAGGTGGGTTGGGTGGGTGAAACCACGAGCTTACCGGACCAGGTGACACCAACCTTAGCTACGCCACTGATTGTATTTGATGCCATTTCTAGTTGTTGATGCTTTAAAAAAAAAATAAGCAAGTTTTTATGGATTTTGATGAGCAGCAGCCAATGCTGAGTTTCATTGGCGCATTGCGTCTATTGGTAATTTTTTCCCGTTTATAAAAAGTTAATTAAAGAAATAAAACTACGATAGCTAAATTATTTAATTATTTTCAATTTTATTACAATGTAATTTATACGGTGGGGGGATTAGGAACTATTGGCAGGCTGAGGTATATTATAAATATACTTCGGCAACGTGTGGTCGCCCACTTCGCCATCCCCTAGCGCCGGCCCTGCCTGTACTCATTCTCTCAGTGATAGTAGTTTAAAAATAAAATAATTATAATTGTATAAAAGAATAATGTTAAAAATGTCTGTAATTTAGTTTTAAGTGCAAATCTTTACTCTAATATATTCCGCTTTTCATGTGACGTCACATTGCTTGAGCCCCCCCCCTCCCCCTCGTCACAAAAATCTGACCCCCCTCCTCCCCCTAGGCGCGTGACGTCATTTATGGATGGCCCCTTACATAATTGACATTTGTCTATGGCATGGAGTAGTAATTAACTCATTCCCGACGTTTGCGACTAAATGCGTCTTTTACGGGTTTCGCCGGATGCGTCCAAATGCGTCCCGGCACATAACAACACACCTCTCTCATATCTATTTAAAAATAGCAATGAAATCTCGCATCCCTCTGGACTTCCGGCGATGGCGTGGTTCAGCGTGATTTTAATTTAAAAACCGGAAGTTTTTATCTTGTTTCACTTTAAAACTACGTGTGCTTTAGTATGGCGCATCTATATGTAGCATGTGTTCGTCCGAGGTGCCGAAAATCGATTTTTTGGTCATTGTTCGTTATTTTTTCCCCGCTAATGTTATATTTATTATAACCTTATTCATTTTTTGTTGCAATTGTTCTTAATTCATTAACATTAAATAATATTTAGTAGCTTAAATACATATTTAAAAAATGTAAACAATTTCAAAACGGGGTTACTTCCCTTTCTCAGGCAAATAAATTAAATACGGAAGTAGTATTGCAGGAGGGAATGAGTTAATAGACTATGACTATGCTGCAAAAAATAATGCTCAGTGTCAGTATGCCGGTACTTATTATTGTAACACTTCATGACCTCCTAATCCTAGTCCCTAGTCCAAATGAAGTATAATTAAAAATATTTTTTTAAAAACTTTTATATTATATTTATAATATTATAATTATATGTTAATAGTCATGTGACTCAGTCCCTATACAGTACAGCTGTGTACACTAACTGACCAACTATGACAATACTATACACTATACAGTACAGCAGTATACAGTTGTACAATTACTTACGAACAGTGTTGGAGTACTACAGATTACAGAGTGTGAGAGTAAATTAAAAATTATAAATTACACTCAGACTGATCACAGATCAGACTCAAGAGTACTCTTACTCTTAACTGTCTTAACTTAGACTTAGACAGTTGAGACAGCCACCAACTACGAATTTACCGCCGCATTTAATAGTTAGATAGGCCTACTCACTAATGAATGACCCTTACCCCAAAAGCCAAAGCCGCAAAGGACATCAATAGGTTTTACGGGTTATAAACAAACGATCACTCGTGAAGTATATTATATTATTATGCTAAACATGAAAATTTGATTCGACTTCTCATAGCCGGAAGTCAGTTGTTCAATTTCAATACAGAAAGATTTTTTTTTTTAAAATTGGCTAAATGTGCATATTTTTGTTTGGACATTAGGATACAAATCAGTATAAATTAATTAATTTGGAGACGTACATATATTCTATTGTATTTTGACTGTTTCATTTGGATTTTATAAACATCAAAGAAAAGAACTAATTTGCGCAAGTTTATCTAAACAAAGTACTTTCGTTTTCGATAACTTTTTTTTTTTTTTTTTTTTTCTAAAGATCACATGCTATTTTTTTCATGTGACATACAAAATGGTGGGTAGGCCTTGTCAAATAGATAAGCAGCTGTTTACTTAACAATTACCACAATTTATGACTGTTTCATTTGGATTTTATAAACATCAAAGAAAAGAACTAATTTGCGCAAGTTTATCTAAACAAAGTACTTTCGTTTTCGATAACTTTTTTTTTTTTTTTTTTTTTAAAGATCACATGCTATTTTTGTCATGTGACATACAAGATGGTGGGTAGGCCTTGTCAAATAGATAAGCAGCTGTTTACTTAACAATTACCACAATTTCAATTGGAACTCAGTAAAAAGAATATACCATGAGTGTTTTCAAAAAGCTTAAAGGGACATTTCAAAATGTGCAACAAGATATAGTGGATGGGTAAGTTAAAGTTGCACAATAATCATGCGAATAATTTCTTGGTTTTATCGCCACAATCATTTTAAAAGTTGAGTTTTATTAGTTTTGTTTAAAAGGTGTAACACTCAACTGACAACTGTCTTAGACTGTCTACTTAAGTCTACTGTCAATGTCTTGTCTAAAACTTTTAAATTTTAGAGTAACTTCACTTAATAATTACTAACTCATTTTTTTGTCATAGTCTTGAGTCAGACTTATTAATAATTTACTTAATTTTAGTTATTATACTTATTATTAGTATTATTAGCCTAATTACTTTTAAATTTGATTATAAATATAAATTAATCATAATTAGGTCTATTATTATGATGATTATAATTGATACTAGTGTAGTAATTGAATCAGTCTGGTTACACTTGAATCAGTAACAAACTACTAATTTAACTAGTTAATTTAAATATTAGGCTATAACATTAACATTTATATGTATAGTTCCTATAGGCTTTAAGGGCCTACTATATTTATACAAAATATTTTCCTAATGCCTAATTTGTTGTTGTTCATCCGTCGAAGTCGACTAGGACCATCGAGTCATCCGGTTGGGGGAGGTTGGGATTACGGTGATGTCGTAGGTGGCTTGCTAGACCGATCCTTGCTCGGAATAATCTATGACACCGTGGGCATGGAATAGTTGCTTCAGACGGTGACCTAATGTTGCTCTTTCGGACAAGCCTGTGTGTCTCAGCTGTGGTTATTCTATTAGCTTCATGGGATTTAGTCCCCTTCTTGACAGCAGCTCTCCACCTGGCTCTGTCCTGAGCTGTCTGCACCCATTGAGTAGGGTTTATACTGAAGACCTTTAGTGCCACTCTCAGTGAGTCTTTGTAATGCCTTTTTTGACCTCCTTGGGAGCGCGTACCTATCGTGAGTTCTCCGAAGAATAATTGTTTCGGGAGCCGGTGGTCTTCCATATGGGCTACGTGTCCCACCCAACGGAGCTGAGACTGAATCAGAGTGGTGAAGATACTTGGTATGTTCGCTCTAGCGAGGACCTCGGTGTCAGGGACTTTGTCTTGCCACCTGATGTCAAGGAGTTTCCTGAGGCAGGTAGTGTGAAAATGATTCACTGGTAGACTGTCCACGTTTCACATCCATAGAGCAGTGTCAGGAGGACTGCTGCGCTATAGACCTTGAGCTTTGTTTCTCGTCTGATACCTCTTCTGTCCCAAACAGTGCTGCGTAGTCTGCCAAATATGGCACTAGCTTTTGCGAGTCTGCCATTCATTTCATCATCCATGACGACAGATCTGGAGAGGGTGCTGCCCAAGTAAGTAAATTTATCCACCGGGTTGAGACGCTGTCCACTTATGATGATGTTGGGTTCAACGTAGGGCTTACTGGGAGCTGGCTGATACATCACCTCAGTCTTCTTTGTATTGATTGTGAGGCAAAAGTTATTGCAGGCCTCAGAGAAGATATCAAGGCTGTGTTGCATGACGACTTCTGAGGGAGCGTTGAGGGCACAATCGTCTGGAAACAGAAGCTCATTGATCGTGGTATGTTTGACCTTGGTTTTAGCTTGAAGCCTCCTAAGGTTAAATACTGATCCATCAGTACGAAACCGGATTGGCAAGCCCGTGGTGGAGTCCTTAAACGCATCAGACAGCATTGCAGAATACATAATACTGAAGAGTGTGGGAGCAAGAACACAACCCTGCTTTACACTGTTTGTGACAGGGAATGCCTGAGACGATTTACCGTTGTCCTGCACTCGGGCCATCATACCATCATGCAGCTGACGGATGATTTTGGTGAACTTGTCTGGGCATCAGTATTTCTTCATGATTTTCCACAGGCCACCTCTATTGACCCTGTCAAAGGCCTTATTTAAGTAGATAAATGTAGAATATAGTATTTTGTTCCTGGCATTTCTCTTGAAGCTGTCTAGCAGCAAACACGATATTGATAGTTCCGCGTTTTTTGCGGAAACGGCATTGACTTTCGGGTAGGAGTCCTAGCTCCAGATGTGCATTCAGACGGTTCAGAAGGGCTCGGGCCAAGATCTTGCCTGCAATGGACAGTAGTGAAATTCTGCGGTGATTGTCGCAGGCCTGGCGGTTTCCTTTTGTGTTTGTACAGGTGGATAATTGAGGCATCCTTGAGGTCTTGTGGTACAGTTTCTGTCTGCCAGATGATCTGGAATAAACACAATAGCTTATCCGTCAGTGCTGGTCCACCCTCTTTGTAGATTTTGGCAGGAATCATGTCGGTGCCAGGTACTTTGCCATTGGATATTTGGCGGATTGTTGTCTGTATCTCATCAAAAGTTGGGACGGCGTCTAGTGAATTGTTCGTGGAACCTGGGGGGAGTCTTTCAATGGCCTCATCATTAATGTTGGAAGGCGTATTGAGCACACTTTCAAAGTGTCCCGTCCTTCTTTCCAAGATTTTCTTTTTGTCTGTAATGCCTAATAATAATGAGTTGGCCCTACGCCCCCCATGGATACACTCATCCATGGATTAGTGGACAATGACTTAATAATTATAAAGCAGAATTTATTTTTTATTTATAAATAAAATATTTATTATTTTAATGAAAAAATTTAAAATATTATTTAACTCAAATTATTCATTCATTCAATTTCAATGTGCTGACGTATGGGGGCCTAGAAAATGTCCTATTTGACATTTTAAAAGAAATAGTCAGTTTCTATCATTGTTATTGTGTTTAACTTAATAATATATTTATCTGATTAATCTTACTTGATTTTACTTTATCTTGCATTCATCTTTTTTCATAACTGGTAGCTTGCGCACACTAACTTCAACTGATAGCCAGCCCAGACATGAGCAGCTGCGCAACCTGAAGTCAAGAGAGATCAATTTAGATGTTGGAGCAGAATTACTTTTTAGGTTAGTTTCAAATTATTTTTTGTAATATATTTTATTAAATCTTTATGCATTTGCAGGTTTGAGGCCACATCTCCGACACAACATCCAATTGTTAAAAGTTGTTTTTTTTCATTGTTAATTTCAACCAAGCAACTTCTTCCTGCAATTTTACTGTATGAAGCTCCTAAAACTTACTAACCCTAAACTTTTCATCACATCCGTTTGTTCAGACAACCATTGTCAATAAAAGCATATAGATTTCTCCTGATTTAAACCCCTTTCTCCAATATGTTTGGTAAAATTATTTTGAGGAAGGAATATCCACAACAGACATTGGGATCTTATGAGTCCGTATTGGCACTTTATGGCCTTTAGATCAGTCTACTTTGTAAATTCAAAATCCATCACACACCAAGAAAAATACCTTAAAGCTTTCTGCAGTTGACTTTAGACTTATCTAGTCAGATCAAGTAGTTAAAATTAGAATCAAGCGGATCATGCTTCTCAATAAAATGTCTTCACTTGTTGAACATTACATTTCTTACAATTTTTGTGTTGCCATGTGGTGGCGTGGCTAACAGTTTAAAAATCACAAACAAGCAATCAAGTCTGAGAACTATACCTTTTTAATGTTGAGGTAAAATTCGTTGAACACAGCTGACAGGAAAATCGCTCACACATGCAGCCGACTCAAAGTATCCGTTTTCACACACAATATCTAAAGTGTATTTACTCAGTATCAGACACAGCTGACTTCTCGTATTCAGCTCAGAAACAGAAAAGGCCCCGGGTTTAAATCCCCACTGCCTTATGTAATCTTAAAATGATGTCCACGTCATGAACTGTTTACCAGTCCGCCGTGGGACAGGATGCCCATCTCAGTGAGTGTAAACATGGATAAAAAATCGTGTCACAGGAGCATGTTTTCTTTGCCCCATGGGTTGCACCCTGCAAACATAGGTGGCACCCCACCACATATAAAAAATGATACATAAAAGTTACAAAAAGTGGCACATTGCCACATTTGCTTGTCTTTTATAAATTGAGAGCTGTTAAAGTTTTATTAGGCAACCATAAACTCATAGCAAGAAAATGCTAAGTCCCCTTATATTACCTTTTTTCCATAGGCATACTTTCACCTTGGCTTAGATGCTGCAACTTAAAGATTATTCTGGGAAGTGCTTTATAGCAGTAAAAGCGGCTTCAATTATTTTTTTTGCCCCCCCAAGTTGATTACTACTTGCATATTTAAAATCTTCAGATTAGCAGATATTTACTAAAAAAGTAATTTTCTTTATCTTAAAATAAATATTTCAAATAAGGCTGCAGTTTTGTTTTTAGTTGACTTTTGAAATAAATATGATTTTACATACACCCCTCTTCATTTTTGTTCATAGCTATCAGCAAATATGGTCGGAAATCCAGGTAGATACCAAGGAGTCTGCAAAAAAAGCAGAGGTAACTTTTAACCCAAGATTAGCTCAAATCGGCTTATTTATGGCTTGTTCACAAATAAATGCAAAACACAAACATATGTAGTATTTGGCCACATCACAAAATTGTATGCATATTTGATCTCTAATTTGCCACCTCACAAACTCTCATTTGCTACATCACAAAATTGTATGTCTATTTTATTTCTAGCTCTTAAATCTTAACATTAAAATGATGCTGAAGAATAGAAAACTAGCTAATTTTATAATAGAATTTTTTAATTAAATGGGCGTAATCATAAATCCTCAATGTATACTAAAGTAATGAATACCTTAAATGAGATTTTTCAAAACATTTGTATTTATTATGTAAATAGTAATTTGTACCAAAAAAGTTGTAGAGGCTGAAGTCAAAACATTAGATTGATTTTTGTTGATGTCACTCATGAAAACAGTTGTTTAAAATAGCTTTATATATTAATCATCTGCAAAATTTCAGTTCGTAAGATTAAATATTGAAGAAAAATGTTTTCCCACTGCATTTTTTTTTCATTTTAAGCATATGGAATCTCACCAGATGAAGCAGAACTGTGAATCCATTTTAATAAACAACTGACAGTACTTTTCAATATTTTTAGTTTTCACTTAATTTTTATGAGAAATTATATGGCAAACCCAGGAGACTTTCCAAGCTCTGTAATTAATTTTTTTATAATTTTCTGAGTTGTGTGTCAATAATTTTGTGAAAGTTGATGGTTGGGAATGATAGAGTGTAAAAGATCAGCATCAGGATTTCTTTCAAAACTGATTTTTTTTCCAATGTTAAACTATTAAATAATCTGAATAGTTTGGAATTCTTTAGAAGATTATCGTTCTAACATCTATGTTTTTGGCTAGGAGGTGAGCATTCGACTGAACCCAATGTTCCAAGTGTGGGATAAATGCGGAGAGTCTGTGTCTCAGCTAGAAGAAGAAGTAAAAACTATCCCTAGCATTCTCGCCACTCTTGAGCAGCTACAGAGTCTGCTGGGTAAAATAATCTATTGATCATTGCTTTTCACAGTTTTTGTTTCCTTTTCTTTCATTTCAGTGCCACCAAAGAGTTTATAGGAGCCACTTGTAAATTTTTATCAGCATATACTATAGTTTTTATCGTTCTGGCATCTGTAATAAATATTTAAATATAATTGTTGGTTTCTGATACGGAAAATAAAAAATATGTCCTTTACAAATAGTCTATCATTATTTACATTACAAATCCACCTAATGGTGAGGATCCTTCTTAAAGTTTATTACAAATTGTTGTATTCCTTGGAAAAATTTACATTATGTCATTGATTTTTTTGTGGAATTATAAAATTAGTTATATTATTTAAGTAAGCCTTTCTTTTTTTAAAATTAGCATCATATATATATAAATTTGCAGTGAGTTTGCGACATGATTTTACGAGAGCAGAAAAGGGACTTGACATTCTTGAAAACCTTTGTGAAGAACAAGAGTTAAAAAAAAAGTGCCTCGAAGAACAGAGGAAGTTGACAGTGTACAAGCTGCATAAAGAGGCAGAAGCTGACAAAATTAAAGGTAGGTTAATTTGATCTTTATTTGTAGAAATGAACCTCATCTGTTTCAAATGACGTGTTTCAACTAAGAAAACATACACATTTTTTCACCATGGCCTCAGACCCAAGAAGACAAGCCCTAATGGCCACTGTAACAGGGTGATGATGATGCATGCTATTTTAGTTTGTGGCAACAGAAAAGCAAACAGTCGATTAAATAATTTAGATTCATTCGAATATTTCCTATGAAATTCATTTCACACATAATAAGTCTTGTTGTTTGCATAAGCTTCAAAGTCAGTTCAATTCATTCAAATATGAAAAAGTCAATTTGAAGTTTTTTTAAAATCTATCTGTTAATCTATTCTTTTAATTAAGAGCAAATATTTTTGTACACCAGTTGAAATGGCCCAGACGCATGCTAAAAAAATGACCAAGCTAGAGTTGGACAAGAGAGTAAATCTGCAGGAGAGAGCTGAAGCATTCACTTCAGCTTTTAAGGAGGATCTGGAATTCTACCGTACTCATGGACATCCAGATCGTAAGTGATTTTGATTTCTTTTTAAAAAGTTAGCCAGCAGTTTTCATGATGTAAATTAATAGCATTTCTTTTTAATCCTAATAATGCACAATGTGAAGAAGAAATTAGGCTAAGAGTCAGGGACTAGCATATTAATCTCTATTTTATCTTAAATTGCCAAAATCTTTTTATAAAGGAAATTTTCTGGTAAGGTTGTTTTTTTTAAAGTTAATTGCACACATGGAGGCCATCTCCTACCTAAGAATATATAATTCTTGGGTTTTTCTAGAATTTTAGTGACATTTTTTTCCCTCAGGTATTACAAAAGAATTTCCAAAGGTTACTAGTCTTAGTGAGATTGTTATTGAGGAAGACAAGGTTGCATTGGATTCTTTTCTTGGTCCCCTTGATGTGGATGGAACATCAGGTTAGCCTCCCTTTAATTCTCTGATGTTTTGTATGAAAATTTCCTAAAGAAACAGAACCCATATTATTACTTATTTTATTTTTGACACATTACAAAGTAATGCAATAGATAATTAGGTTATAATTATTTTTAATTTTCGGGTTGGGGCGGAACAACAAAGACATCATTCTTATCCCATCACTATGCAAAACTTACTTTTTTATTGCTCAGAACAGATGTTATCTTTGTATCGAAATATTTTATATACTTTGATCTGTAAAATAAACTACATTTTTAATAAATATATACCATCGTCTATTATTACTTAGAACTGTCTGGAGAAAATGCATACATTGAAGACGACTACATAGGAGACTTCTCCATAAAAGAAGACTCTGAATTTTTAGAGGACGTCGATTACATAAGTTCTACCGTTATTGCCGACATGGAGATAGGGGATGATGATTATGATGATTCTCCTCTGACCAAAAGCTATGAGTCATCCAAACAAGATGACAACCAGAAAACAGATTCCAATCTGGTCGAGAAAATCTCTCGTGAAAATATGGACAATAAAATTCGAACACTAACTGCGACGAGCGACCCAGATGAGCTTGAAATTAAAACCGACGGGTTTGAAAACAACAATGAAATACTCAGTGGTCAAGTTGTCAGCGTCACAGAAACAGTGAACACAGTGTCAAAAGATTCTGGAATTGATGAGGGCGTTTCCTAACCTGAGAAAATCCATTACTCTAAACGTCACTGTGTTTATTTCTATGTGGAGTCTCGATTGCCCCACTCATATTAGAGTGCAATAGTACTTATTTGAGTTCTAATTATGTTAAATTCAACCCTCGTCAACAGAGTTCCATAGTTCATTACTTTCAAAATATGCATACTATGAGTGTGTTGGAAAAGGAAGATGGCCAATGTTTAATCCCATCTCTTGACTTTGACAATTGAATTGCTGTTCCCCTCCCCCCCCTCCCCAGAATTCATTTCCTCCCAAAGAATGGCTACCTTACTAGAAATTTTTCCCCATGGCTGGGGAGAGTTTGAATCTGCTACCTCTTGGTTGAGAGGTATTCAGTGCCACCAGGTCCTCTGCATATATCAACATTAAATTTGCCCCACCTACCCCAATCCGTCCACCTCACATAAAGATATTTATTCACCCCAGGAATCTTACTTAGGATAATCGAGGCTCTACTGCATAAATATTGTCTCATCTTCATGAATCCACATTGAAAAAGGCCTGAAGTGGGGATATTTTTAACCTTGCAAGTGCCTTAGAGGGGAAAAGCTTTGATATCATGGTTTATTTAATTAATGGTTACTTTTACAGTTCTTTGTTCACATCTATTGTGTTTTTGCTTATTCTGCAAATGTAACCAGCATTTCCAACTGGTAGGGTGAACAGTTATGATAATTTTAATAATCAGTTTTGTGATGTCATTATTCACATGAAAGCCTATTGCAATATTTATGTCAATTAAAGATATGTGTAACACCTGGCAGTTGGACTACCGGTATCTATTTTTGTCTTATCATTTTGGTGAGGGAAAACTTTTTTCATATTTGAGAGTTTGAAATTTTTAAAGACGTTTCACGCAACTCTCAAGGGTGTAATTAAAATGTAGTTCACTCATTGAACTAATCATTCTTCCTTTTAAAAAAAACTTTATTTCTATCCTGATTTCATATGAACTTGCTATGAAGCTGATTTCTTGTTCACATGGTGCTATAATAAAATTATTTGTTTTTGTTTTTAAATTATGGCCTCTTAATTTTTTTCTAATGCACTGGGTCTATTGATCTTCTGGTCCAAGATCCTTAATTTAATGAAAGATTTTTTAGGATATGAGTTGACAATTAAGTAAATTTCTTGTGTGCCTGGTAGATCCTTGATAGTATGCCTACATTGTGGTGGTCACTGGTGGTTGTGGAGCATATTTTAAATCATAACTGATACAGGTATTTTAAAATAATCTTTCACATTTTTTAATAAAAAAAGACAGTTACTGTATTGAGTTTGAATAAAATATAAAGTATTTTAGTCATTCTGCCATTAAAAAAAATTATCAGTACATAAATTATTTTAAATATATATTTTTTGAAATATTTAATACAAAATGAACATGAATTTCAAGAAATTGTTAAAGATGTACCTAGGCACATAGAGATACATTATTTTAATCTGTAAACTATTTACACAAATGTTTTCAACTTTTATTATAGGATCAGGACCAATCAAAGTCATGGGGAAACCCCACCCCCCTCCTTCCATGTGGTCGGTGTTGAATACCACTGGTCACTAGAGTCTTATCTAATTGATTCCACATTTCATTTTCCAATACACCAAAGAATGACTTACCTCAATTAGTAAATGAAACAGCCCATTCCATCTACTTGCAAGGGATTAATTCGTAACATTAATTATGACATGCATGGTGCTCTTGACTGACCTCTGTTATAGATTTATTTATTTATCAAAATATGAACCCTAATTTTTAGAGCATCCTTCAAATTGTTTGGAGAGAATGGATAATTTATTGCTCAATTGATGTTCTGTAGTGTGTCAAATTTATGTAAGTAATTTCATATTAGTTTCTTCTACTCCAAGGTTTTAACATTACAGATATTGCTGAGTGTTTGTCTTCATGGTTTGCATGAAATGAAAATAATATATAAATTATAGAATGCCACTGGAATGTTTTTTAAAAATAAATGAAAATAAGTGTATTTGGTAATGTACAAGATTTTTTTTTTGGTGCAGAAATATAAGTTTATTGGATCAGACTCTTATCCTTGTTTTAAGATTTAGGGAGACTTAGTGTTTTCATTTTAAGGAAGGGGGAGGGGGAGAGTCTTTATACATTGAGAATGTCTATAGTTAATATACATTGAGAATGTCTATAGTTAATATACATTGAGAATGTCTATAGTTAAAGTAAAATCTTTCAATAATAATTTTATTACTGATGAGTTTCAAAAATATTGTTGGAATTGAACATTATTTTTATTATAAAAGTATTACACTCAATCCATTTTGCACAATTCAATATATTTTTCTCACATGCTTTTGAAATTCATTCTTAATAAGAAATATTCTGTTCACATATTAAAAGGAATTGTAAATACCAATCATTCTTTTTTTTTTTTATACATGTAAATTAATTAAATTTTATTGTGATAATAAACAAGTTTTAAAAATGCTAATAGGAGTATATTAAAAAGTGGGAGCTACAAGTTATAGAAAATATGTTTATAGTCCGTATTGCTGCTCATTAGTTTGTTGTTTTTTTAAATTTGACTCACAAAAAAACAAGTTAATTTTTTTTAAAAAGATTAAAAGCCAATGTTTTCCACATTATAAAGAGGCCATAATTTGATTTTTTTTTTAAACAGCACACAGTAGCAACACTATTTACAAAACACATATATAATCATCCTGTTCTGTCTATACTTCAGTGATGTTAGTGAACAAGATGATGTGGTGATCAGTAAATCCAAACACTTTCACTGGTGAAAATGCGATTTGATAGAACGGATTAATCTTAAATCAAACATCTTGAATTTAAATGCTTTTAAATATATATGCCATAGCTATAAATCTTTTTTGCAGCAGGCCATGATGGGTTAAATTGTTTGGGATAAACAATTTTTTTTAAAATATCTGGCATCCCTGAAGATACAAGATTGCATAAATCAATAAAATAATAATTAACACAATATAATATTATCATTATTGCTCTTTATTTGATTTTTAGTGCCACAACCGTTGAAGGGGGAATGGAATCTTCTGGCTGTGATATAAGTTCTATTTTTATTTTTACATTTTCTAAGGTTCCCACTTAGCTACACCTGAAGTAGTATTATGGTAAGACTATTTTGAATTGGAGTAAAACATTCTAAACCTATTATATATATACAATAGTCTAAACCTATTATATACAACATTCTAGACCTGGTTACAATGCAATCAACCAGAAGTAATTCCAAAAGTATCACAGTTTCATAAATTACAAAAACATCAAATGAATGATTGACTATAAAATAAAATTAGGCTATTTTAGTAAAGTTCAGCCACCATTATTTTTTACCAGTGAATGTATTGTAGAAGAAATGATTGACAAATGAGTTTAAACATGAAATCACCGTGATAAGCAAATAAAAAATAATTTTATAACAACAAATATCTCCAAACAAACAAGAGACATTAATTGATACTCTTTAAATTCTGCTCCTAAATAATTCACATTATCATGTCTTTATTTAGTTATACATCTCAAAATAGAGTGGTCTCAAACAATTTAATTACCTATTTTGAATGCATTTTGTAGTCCTGTTCACTACTCTGACTCAAAATTCAGAGGGCAACATACAGTCCCCATTCTGAGTTGGTCTGACTTAGTTATCATTCATCTTGATCTGAATCACACTCTTTTCTATTATTAGTCAGTGCATCACTTTGATTTTTAATAAATTATAATAGCCAAATCAGCAAAGAGAAAATCCATAAAAATACTTTCCACACTATAAAATGTCAAATAATTACAATACTTTCATAATTCCCAGTTAAAAGAACTTGTAAAAGCAAAAGAATAAGGCCAGTGTTAAAATCCAGGGTGGATCAACATATAAAAAGTGATCAAATATCAGGCAGTTATAAAAGTTAAATCTAAACAAACCTCAAATTGAATTTAAATACATCTTTAAAAAGTATATGTATCTCAATTTTTCAGTTTTAAAATCAGACACGCTAATTGTACAAAAACACTAAATTTTGTAAAAATTATTTTGTAGACTGACGTCTGCTGAAATCAATTATGTCATGTTCAGTTTCCAATGATGGTTACATATCTGCAATAAAATTAAAACATCTACACTTTATTAAGTTAAAATAAATATATAGTTTGATTACAGGTTCTCACATTTTCAAATAGAAAGTTGGCATTTTTAAAAAAAATATTTTTTTTAATTAAAAAAAAGTGATCCTTAATTAAATGCTTAGACCAAGGTTCTATATGAACAGATGAAAGCTTTTTTCTGATGATGTGGTGGCTTGACCAAGTTTTTCAAGCAGCCACTATTCATTTTTTTAATGAGGCAAGCAGCTGAAACAGTATTCGATCAATTTAATGCCTATATCCCCATTGAGACCTGCTAACAAATTTTGGCCTGTGGTGCTTCAGCTTCGTTTACCTTAAGTTCGCTCCTTACATGGCACCGGTTACCTCCTTATTTTAAGCTGGTTAACTCCTAGATGGTGCTGGTATTGTCGATACTTTGTGGAAGGCACTAAAACAGAACAGCTCTAGCCAGAGAACTCCAAAGAACGTGTCACCAAACTTTACAAAATGGCACCTGCATTTACCAGGGGAAGTGAACAAGTCTCCTGCTATTGTACCGCACGCTAAATACCTGAGGGTAAAGAAATCCAATTATATTTAGAATGTCTCGTATGTATTGTTCTTTACTTAAAATAATACAGAACTATTACTTGATCACTGAAATTTATGTAAGATTTCAGTACCTTTCTATTACAATTAAAATAATGGAAAGATACAATTTTTTAATAAACACCCTTCCTCTTGTTTTTTTTAAAAAAAGAGGTGTAAAGTGTAAACAAGTCTTAGTTAAATTACACAACAAAAGACTTTGTTACCCACCTGGCAGTACAAGCTTGCGGAACATTCTCTGACCTATCAACTACTCCTGAAGGGAGAGAAAAAGGCTGCCTCATGTGTATGTTGTTATTGCTTGAGTTGAGTAAAGCCTGGTAGCTTCCCTCATCCCTTGAAATATCTGCTAGGATCATGGCCTCAATAGAGTCTTGGTCATCTGCTCCCAAGATTACAGGTTTGTCTAAGTACACTTCCACGCTGATATTACCAGCTGGAACATTGGGGTCACCCTTGGTATGAAAGAATGGGAAGAATTACTTTGAAGGTTCCTGAAGTACTTGGTAAACTTACTCGGTTAAATTTTAAATAATTATAAAATCAAAAAATTAAAACAAAATATGTGCATGAATTAGATTTAAAAATAATAACTTCACTTTTATTCTCAGTATATAACAATACCTGACCCATTTTTTTTCCAGGAGAGTGAAGAAAATGTTGAAAGTTATTTATAGTAATATATCACACCACCCCCTTGACTGAAATAGGCAATTATAAAAATGATAGGGAGGCATGTGCCTCCAAACTTAGAGATTTTCTATCCCCTTTGTGATAAATATTGCTCCAGTTCCATGTTAATTTACAATGAAATACAATGAAATGGATATATTTAAATACATAAATGTGTTTTTTAAAAAGCTTTGTACATTGTCACAAATGATTCTTGAGATTCATATGCTATCTATTGAGTGCAGGTATACAATTTTGTTAGAGGATATTTGGCCTTACTATATTTGTAGAGGAGAATGAAAAGATTTCAATATTACAGAAATTTTTAGCCCTTCCAATATGAAAGGATTAGCTTCATTCATCATGAAATTTAGTATCTCAACACCATGTGGTCCGTAGCTGGCTGCATACAATCCCAACTGAATAGGGCTCCTCCTTTGATCAGCCAAAGTTGGAAAACACAGTGGTAGTAGTGGAACGTTGAAACTTTAGAGAAACAAGACACATGATTAAAACAGTTCCTATAATTTCACATAAACTATGTTAGGATTTATTTTAGTTTTAAAGTCAAGGGTACTTATTAATCTCCAGAGATATCTAACCTACGACCTTTGTAAGTATACAAAGTTTTAAGTGATCCTCCTGGAGAATATGGAGTGCTATATTTGGTTTGTACATAATTAAATAAATAATTTGGAAATGCAGCTGGCATCTAATTTTATGCCACGGATTGAGATTGGCATTAGCTAATATCATCTCTTTACTATTACAAAATTCATTTATAATATCAAATATAAAAGAGGGGATCTTTTTACATAATTTTATAATAGTGAAATATTTTAGTTCTACAACAAAGAAAATTAATTAAAACAGCACCTTCAACTTTACAGCTTTAATAGGTGCTTTCAAGAAGAAAAGCTCTTTAAAGTTGCTTTGCTTAGTTTTTCAATGAAGAGATGGTTTTTATAAATGATTTGTGGAACTTTAATTTTTTAATGAATTTTTTTCTGTGTATTATGATCCATAAAAATGTGAAGACCTAACAAATTTTAGATGCTTGCTTAATTATTCCACATGAGATAATTGATGTGATTTCCGTTAAGTAAGTGGTATAAATTATGGCTCGACCCCAAACAAAAATAAGATTTAATATTGCGAAGCTACATTTAGGGACACATTCTTGATGAGCCAGTTTTGAAAATTTAGACATTAACACAAAGCAGGCAGAGATTTAAACATTGGCTTACCCTTGGTGTAAATCACAGTTACTGAATGCATGCTCATAATCCTTAAATCCACATGTGAACCTTCGATTGGTCCTATACTTGCTTGATTCAACCTGTAAGAAGAAGATATCTTTTATGACACAAAGCTTTGGTAATAAGTTCTCTGCTTCAGCATGTTGTGTCAACACTAATCTTATACAGCTGTGGCTTAGTCGTACTTGGTTTATGCTAGTAGAAACTCACTATCACCCTGTTACCAGTTATCGAGACGTTTGGATATCTGAACTCCTATTTTGAGACCCAAAAAATGTGCAATTGGTATGGAAAGGAAACATCTTCACAGCATCATTTAGATTTAGGTCAATGGATGGCTAATTGCAAAAACCATGCTGCAAATTTTTTTTAAGTTAAGGGTTAAATTTTTTAACAAATTTTAAAATATTTTATTAGTATATTATATCATCAATATCCAAATATTTTCTGGAATACACGTTTAGTGTAGATAATAAAGTTTTCACTATACTAGTCAAGTTCTATATCATAGTGATGTCAAATAAAATAAGAAATCATTTTATAATAATTTGTGTTGATTTATCCAATAGTTCACAATATTTCAATATGCTAAAAAAAATATTTAAAAAAATTTTTACCCAAGCATGTAAAAAAAAACAACATATATATATGATTTGAAAAGAATTGTTAAGTAATTTACCTTCCTCTTGTGGTTTTTGTAGCATTCATTGTCAGCACATTTTAGTAGGGGATATTTTCCTCCCTGAAAGCAAATACGTATTGGATGACATCAACAACAAATTTTGTTTAAAATAAAAAAAAATAAATAACACAGCTGTGATAAGATATTCAAAAAATGTCATAGTAAAATTAAGTTTTTTTATTTTTA
Organism: Lymnaea stagnalis; assembly: GCA_964033795.1. Classification (NCBI taxonomy): domain Eukaryota; kingdom Metazoa; phylum Mollusca; class Gastropoda; family Lymnaeidae; genus Lymnaea; species Lymnaea stagnalis. The sequence continues at coordinate 993,728 of CAXITT010000073.1, forward strand.
CTTTTAAATGTTATTGATAGGTAAATGAATTACTGCTAAAAAAATGTATGGTTTTTCTTTTTACAGTGTGATGCAGTGTGATATAGGATGAAATTTCTAAGTCAAGAACTAAAAACAAAATAGAAAGAATAATAATTGTATACAAGATGTAATAATGCCCTGATCTAAACATAAACTTGGACCTAGAACCAAAACACTTCTTAGAAAAATTACAAAAGGTTCAAAACTCAGCTGCTAGTCTAATTCTAAAGGCAAAAAACCGTGATCATGTCACACCACTACTTCATTCACTTCATTGGCTCCCTGTACAAGCACGGATTGACTTCAAACTCTCTGTTCTCTGCCACAAACTTTTTCTCGAATTCCTCCCCTTCCTATCTAACTGAAATTCTCTCTGTCTATTCACCCCTTCAAGAGCTTCACTCCTACGCAGATGCCTGTATTCTTTCTGTCCCCAAGACTCGCACAAAAACATACGGTGAACGATCGTTCTCTTTCTGTGCCCCCAAACAATGGAATTCTCTTCCACTACACATCAACAATATAACGATCATCACAGCCTTCAAAACTGCACTCAAAACACATCTCTTTAAACTCTACTATCCTGACTGATTCCCTCCTCTGATTGATAAATGATGCTGCTGGGTGCCGTCCATGGCTTGACTTGTAAATAGTTATGGAATGGGTGGATTCAATATACATTTGTTTTGTTTTATTTAACTAATGTATGTTAATTTTTAAGTTCATGATTATGTTTGTTAAATTGTATGTACAGCGCTAAATAAAAAACACCAATAATAATAATAATAATAAAATGGATGACATTATTAAAATCGAAATTGTAAAAAATGCCTAACCTGTATAAGTAAAGCAGGTTTAGGCCCTGACCTGTTCTGCATACATAGTAACTCCACATTTGCTGTGTTTTCATTCCATTGAATTGAGAACAGTTTTTCACATGATAGGCCATCATCTGGTCTGATTTCTGAGATGGGTACATAAGCACCGATTTCAATTTCTCCTTGTACCCACTGTAGAGACCAAAGATATGAATAAATTATTACCATAATCTTTCCTTTTGTTGTTTCAGGCAAAAGGTATTCCAGGTAATGTAACATCTGCTAAACTTGATTGAGCTTTTGACTCTCATCTCATAAAGAAAAGAGCTTTTTTTATTCCAGTGTTTATTATTTAGTCAATAATTATAATGATAAGAAATTATTTACTAACACAAACATGAACAAGTCCACCATATGGAATCAAGGCCAGTCGTTTCCAGCCAAAAAACCCATAGTTCTTCAAAACTGTGGAGCAAAAATAATTTTAAAAATAATAATATAGCATATTAAAATATTATATCTCAACCAACAACAGCACACCAAACATTATTGATGTATTTTTGATAAAATTGACAATTCTTTCAGCCTTTTATGTAACACTCCATTCAATCAACTCCTATTTCCACAATACCTTTTTATATAACCCTCTATGATTATTTATTATTATCAGTTTTGACCAAGCCTCCCTCTAATTGTTTTTATTCATCTTTTAATCTTTATTTAGCACCATTTATTTTATATATATTATTTGTATGAATTTCTCTCACTTATCAAATTTTTTAAAGAAAATTTAAGCTGTTTTGTACTTGACTTTTAAGGTATGCCTTAAAAGCTATTTTTAGGATACCGGTAATTCTTTTCATTGGATGCTATTATTTTTAAAAATTTAACATTACAGTGATTCTAGTTATTTTTAAAAATGTAACATTTGCAACTACCATTATCAAAAGCTTTGCAGATCATTTCAACCATTTGTTTTTTAAACTGTACTTTTACGTATGACCAAAATGAACAATTTATAGTTTAGAAAACATTCTTATTCTGCAAGTACAATAAGAATGTTATGTGCATTCAGTCATTTTATGGTGGAAATCCTGGCTGTCATCTCAGTTTTATTGCCAAAGACAATCACATTTCTTGAATAGTTGTTCAGAACCAGATTTTTAGAGTTGGGACACCACATAATCATTATAGTTACAGACTCTGTCATTTTTTCTTAAACTCTGCTGCAAGTGCCACAAGAAATGTATTTATAGTAGAACTTGGTTATGTTGACGGCCTCAGGGTTTGCCAAAAAGCGTCGAGGTAACCGATGATCGAGAAAACCGAGGAGTAAATGCTAAGACAAAAGAAAAAGAGAATTTTGCGGTTCCACTTCAAAGACGTTGAGATAACAGGGTTGGCGAGTTAACCGAGGTCGAGATAAGCGGATTTGAGTGTAGTATATATATATCAGTGACAAAATGTGTGGACCATCAGAATGCTGTCTATAAAATCTGAGTGCAAATTTAGCCAAATTATCTTATTTTAGTATAATAAATATCTCTGTAGTTAGTTACAAAAACAATTTTTTAAGCATGGCTCATTTGTATCAAATTATCTATAATACTACTTCATTAGAACTCACTCATTTGCAAACTTTCCCTGGGAAAGTTTGAGGCTGTTACGCTAAAGAGGAGCAGGCTAAGACTCTTCTTGGTAGTGTCAATGAGCAGGCCAAAATTATCAATTATAGGGACTCACCCCTACTGATGCAACTACTTTATAAGAGTAAACATTTGCATAAAATCAATTGCTAACCTTTCGAGTAGATATCTTGGAATGAAATATCCCAACCAGTTTTACAGCTAACTTGATAATCTGAATGCATAAAATAAATACAAGAATAGAAACAAAGTAATTTGGACAACATGGAAATGTTTTGTTATGTTACCCCCAAATACTTTAATCCCATGAACATAGATTACAGTAATCTAATAATTTGTATATGCTCAATAATTCTAATTAAATTTTCTATTTAAACAAAATTAAGTTTGCTAAAGACATGATTTACCTGTCAGACAAAAATGCTGCCACAAAGTATCAATTTTAGAAATTTCATTCAGTCTCCGACAAGTCTTGCTAACAGAAATAGTTGAATGAACAGGTAAAAACCTAAGAATGTATTCAAGAACCTCATTTGGAAGTTCAAGGAGACTCATTCTCAAAAAGTCAATGACTGCGGTTGCAAGTTATGTTAGATGTTTGAGTCAAAAGTAAGCTAAATAAATTATAATTGTAAGCCTCAGTCCTTAAAGTTTCAGTAAATCTGTAAAATAATATTTCACTGTATCCAGTGTTGAGAGCATTTCATTCACCAGCTTAAACTTTTCAATTTGTATGGCAATAGCAACTTAACAGCTGTCCTTTATCCTTGCTTAACGTTGAAAGAAAGAAATATAAAAATAACTGATAATGCCTACATACTACTAAATTATTATTATGACTATGCTACACTTTAAACGTTGCCTACATACTACTAAATTATTATTATGACTATGCTACACTTTAAGTTAAACGTATTAAGTTATGGGCCCTACTTTACAGTGACACCAACACTAGTAGATCTAAGGTGCCATCCATAAGCAGCATCACATGTCGGGTGGGGGGGTCATAAATTTGTGGCGATGTGCCTAATTTTACAATTTGTGACAATGGTGCAGGAAGGGGTGTCAGTTAAAAACATCATGACATAAATAGCATCTAATGACACTGTCAGTGTCACTCAACACTTTCAGCACAGTACTGCATTGGCATTGCAAATTAAGACTTGACTTTGAGTAAGTGATTAATACTGATTATGATTTAAAATTTAACACTTAAAAAGTTACTCAGTTACACTATACTACACTAACTTAAGTTACAGGAACAAGTTAGGCTAGGACTATATTATATAAATTAATAAGTAGGCGTAGGCCTACAGTGTGTGAGGCTCTACAGATATATACATGACATAATTATTATATTATTTATATCAATATCATTATAATATATTATTAATTATATACTTAAAGATACAATAAAACTGTAGCCAAAGAATGCCCAAGCCTACTTAATAAGTTATAATTTAATATATTATATATTAAGTATATTTTAATTATATAATTATACTAGTACAAAGTTACAAAGTAAAACCTAGAGTATAAGTATAGTAAGTTTAGTAGTTATTGTTTTGTTATAAGTTATTGCAACGTACTAAAGTAAGGGCAGGAAATCTATGTCTAAAGTGAATAAATATAGTCTTTGTGAATAGTCTTTTGATAGTATAGTATAGTAGGCTACTACTAAAAAAAGTATTATTATAAACTATAAGTAGTAAAACAAAAGCCTCTAAATAGTCTAAGTCTAAATCTTTAACTTTGAGATTGAGTAATGAGACAGTAATGAGTACTTTGACTTTAATTTAATATACCTAAGTTCCTAAGTGTCCTAAGTCTAAGGTCTAAGGCCTAAGGCCTAAGGGCTAAGGGCAAGGGAAAAAATTGAACGGAAGCACTCAAAAGCATGCTTTTAATTACGAAATCACACGCATTAAGTTTGGGTTCAAAATGTGATATGACCTAATAATAAATCTTTATCTGGGGGCTTTTCTATTCTTTCAATTTTGTACATATTACGGTTAATTACCGTGTAAAAAAACACGAAAAAATCATAGGTTCCTTAAACGACGTAGGTTTACCAACATTTTGCTCCTATATCATTTGGTCCAAGATTTTACTCATAAAATCATCGACATACATATAACATAACATTAATTATATAATATATATATATATAAATAATATATATATAATATATAATATATATATATATATATACACGAAGTGGCCCGGGTACCTATAGTAGTAATTAGCTATTCGGACCCGGCTGGTCACGTGAGGGCTTTATAATATTCGGTTGGTCACATGACGGTTATGACGGATAACTTCCTGTTGGTTCGCCATCTTAGAGCCATTACTATCAATCGAGAAATGTGTCATATTTCTATAGGCTATAGGTAATCTACCACTTGAGCACCCACGTCTTTTCAATTTTGCTCTAATAAGCCACATTCTTTGACTTTGTGCACTGTAAAATAGCACTTTTTAAACAATCTAATCGATTTTTGAAACCTTATACTTATACAAGAAGACATACCTCATTAATCATTAACTTCACTTGACTTTGACTCTATCAAAACAATATTTAATTGATACAGCATGGACGCTGCACAAAACCAACTGCTACTTTAATAAGAACAGAAGAGTACCAAGTAATAGGTACTTGGATAAAATTTTCAAAATGAATTTATAGCTTTAAGAGCTAGTTGGTTAGATAGGGCCTGAAAAATGCAATTCATTGATACTAAATTTATGATTGTAGGTCAATTCTAAACCGGTTAGTATATAAATCGCATAAATACTTTTTTACTAGTAAAGCCACCAAAATAAGGTTTAGTGCTCCCTAATCTACATTCATTGTAAGAGCTTTTTCATTTTTTGAGTTATTATCGTTGAGGTCTCGATAAGAAGTTATGCAACCCGCGAATAAGTGGGGGGTATGAAATTATTATTTTTTTATTTTGACCGAGAAGCCGGAAATGGCTGCTATCACTGTTATTCGTTAATGTTAAATCCTTAAACATCTAAATAATTATAAGACGCTTAAAATGAATGATTTTAAGAAAAGATTATAAGCAAACTTGAAAAGTTTATGTAGTAACCAAGGGTTGGTTTTAAGTTTTATTTATTACGTTAAAAATTGTGTAGGGTACCGGTACACAGTTTATCGTTCATTCATTATTGAATCAATATTTAATAGTTTTACATAGTAATATCGATAATAATAATCGTTTTTCTCTTATTAATTATTTCAGAGAATATTACTAAAATTAGGCCTACTTATCATTATCAATTATAATTATAAACAACTTATTATAATCCTATTTAGGCCTAAGCTTAATTTTTCTTACTAATTCTATTACCCTAATTACAAGCCTATAAGTTCTATATATATATATAACAGTTTTATTAAAATACATCAAATTAATAAACAAGACTCAAACAACATCATCATAGCAATTATATTTTTATTAGGACATAGAAAAGCAGTACATAGACAATTATTTAATATATAAAATAATAGAGAAGCCGGAAATGGCTGCTATCACTGTTATTCGTTAATGTTAAATCCTTAAACATCTAAATAATTATAAGACGCTTAAAATGAATCATTTTAAGAAAAGATTATAAGCAAACTTGAAAAGTTTATATAGTAACCAAGGGTTGGTTTTAAGTTTTATTTATTACGTTAAAAATTGTGTAGGGTACCGGTACACAGTTTATCGTTCATTCATTATTGAATCAATATTTAATAGTTTTACATAGTAATATCGATAATAATAATCGTTTTTCTCTTATTAATTATTTCAGAGAATATTACTAAAATTAGGCCTACTTATCATTATCAATTATAATTATAAACAACTTATTATAATCCTATTTAGGCCTAAGCTTAATTTTTCTTACTAATTCTATTACCCTAATTACAAGCCTATAAGTTCTATATATATATATAACAGTTTTATTAAAATACATCAAATTAATAAACAAGACTCAAACAACATCATCATAGCAATTATATTTTTATTAGGACATAGAAAAGCAGTACATAGACAATTATTTAATATATAAAATAATTTTTTTAAATGAATTAGTCTCATCATTATCATATTGTCATCATGGATGATATTTGAGTAATTTTTATCTATAATTACATGCTTTCAATTTTATAAATAAAAAAGACTACTTACCTTTTAATAAATATAATAATTGATTTAAAATTAACACAAGCATAATAAAATTAGTTAAAATTCAATAAATAATAATAAATATGGACATATGGTGGGGGTTTTTTTTCTTCGTTTTTTCCTGTATATATATTGATTTTCCCAATTTTTCTGTTCACTTTTTTTTGAACATACCCAAAAATAAATTTATAAAAAAATAAAAGTCTTAATTTTATATAAAAGTTTTGTTGTTTATTATACTGTATATTGCATTGAGAATGTCTCCTGAAAATTTGGTAGCATTATCTTTTAAAATCAAAACGTTTTGGTTAAAATAAGGCAGAAATTTTGAAAGTTGGTCACGTTTTTTCAGTTTAATGCTAAGATAAAGAAGGGGGTGTTTAAAAATCACCTAAAAAATCATAACTCCACTTCTATAAAAGATAGAAAGATGAAATTGGTGTTGTTGTAAAGCTTATAGCCGGCCCTTTAAAATGATGTATCATTCATGGCAATTTGACAATATTTAAATTTTGTGTCAAAGTACCTAATAACAAACCATATATATCTGTGATCGTCGTAACATTATCCAAACAGTAGTAGTAGGTTGGAGAACTAGTGAAAAATACCAACTTAATTATAAATGGCTTGCATTAAGTCCATTCATTTTTTAACACTTCAGGTTGCAGCAGGACACAGTCTGGGAGCCTCTGTCCTAGTCAATTACATGCCATAATAAACACATATCTTTACATTTTCTCTTAACACCTAGCAATCATCCTAATCCCCCTTCCAATAATAAATATTAGTCTCTTGATCCTTTGAATGCACTTTATATAATATGTACATGAATTTCAAATATCCTAGTCCAGAGTTTCCCAAGCGTTTTGGAGTCACAGCATCGTTGCTGCACCCACGTCTTTTCAATTTTGCTCTAAGCCACATTCTTTGTGCACTGTAAAATAGCACTTTTTAAACAATCTAATCCATTTTTGAAACCTTATACAAGAAGACATACCTCAATAACTTCACTTGACTCTATCAA
>CAXITT010000073.1:1016426-1037380 GCA_964033795.1 Lymnaea stagnalis
CAAATTTCAAATACATGAAAAGTGAGATTCAAATTATAACATTTAAGGAAACAATTATAATTTTCAATAAAATCTTTAAAAAATCATGAAAAAATGTAGATATTGGTTCACAAGTTCATACACACATTTAACAACTTGAAGGGGTTGGCACTTTATTCAGTTAAGTAAAACCATCCATACAATAACTAACAAAAATAAAAATAATAGTTCTTGTTGTTGGCACTGCTGGTCAAATGTTAATGTTGTTGGCACCGCTGGTGGTCAAATGTTCATGTTGTTGGCACCGCTGGTGGTCAAATGTTCAGGAAGGAAACACTATCTGTTGTCCAATGTTGAAATTTTGGAAGTCAAGGAGTCTTAACTTAATAAAAGATAAAGACTTACCTATTCAGGAGTGTCTCTGTTAGTGTTACAGAGAAAAGAAATCATGGATGTATCTCAGTTGTACGCAATCATGGATTATCTCAGTTGTATCCAATCATGGATGTATCTCTGTTATACCCAATCATGGATGTATCTCAGTTGTATCCCATCATGGATGTATCTCTGTTATACCCAATCATTGATGTATCTCTGTTGTACCCAACATGGATGTATTATCTCAGTGTTACACAATCATGGATATATCTCAGTTGTACAGAACCCAATCATGGATGCAGTATCTCAGTGTTACACAATCAGATGAATCTCAGCTGTACCAAATCATGGATGTAGTATCTCAGTGGTACCCAGTCATGGATGAATATCAATTGTATCCCAATCATGGATGTATCAATTGTACCCCAATCATGGATGTATATCATTTTTACCCCAATGATGGATTTAGTATCTCAGTGGTAGCCAGTTATGGATGTATATCAATTGCACCCCAATCATGGATGTAGTATTGCAGTGGTAGGCAATTATGGATGTATCATCTTAGTCACACTTAGTGGTACACCATCATGAATGCATCTCAGTTGTATTGTACCAAATCATGGTTGTAGTACCTCAGTTGTACCCAATCATGGATGAAGTATCACAGTGTTACACAATCATAGATGAATCTTAGGTGTACCCAATTATGGATGTAATTTCTCAGTTGTACTTGTACCCAATTGTGGATGCATCTCATTTCTGATGACCAAAATTAAAATTGAGAATAATATCAAAAATATTTTACTATCTATATTTTTAAAGTTTCCAATATATTATGGCATATTTTTGTCTTTATTTCTCACTCTTTCAAACTGAGTATCATTTGGGAGCAATAAAAAAAATGTACTAAATCTAATGTAAAATAAAACTAACTAAAAACTGGAAATACATTTACTTAATAGATATTCAGTACCTGGGTCAATGAACCATGAAATCAAGAGAAATTGTTTCCTATCAGATCACATCTTGGAGGAAATCATCCAATTATTGTGTTGATAGAAACAAGGAAATCATCCAATGTGTTGATAGAAACAAGGAAATCATCCAATGTGTTGATAGAAGCAAGGAAATCATCCAATGTTTTGATAGATACAGGGCAATCATCCAGTGTGTTGATAGAAACAAGGACATCATCCAATGTGTTGACAGAAACCATCTGTAAATAGAGAAATTATAAACTTGCTTGTCTAGTTTTATATTGTGTATTCTGTATTTTTGAAAGGGTCAGATTATAGGCTAACAAGACGTAAACCCATGACCTCAATAATCTCTTGGGCAACCAAATTTTGAAGCTTTGTTTTATAGATTCCAGGGCTTACTAAACAAAACAAAAAACTTCAAAAATTAATGATAAAGGATTTATTTTACAGTCCGCTTGCTGTCCTCCAGGAGACCACCTTGAAGCTAAATGTCTATTTTTATTATATATTTTATTTATTGTACTTTCTTTACTGAAGGAGTATTCTTGTCAACACGTTTTGTTTTTTGTTGCATCCTTTTATTCAGATTTTCGCATACTTGGTTTAGCTCATTTCCTTATACCGGTACTGGTATTAAATATTTACATTCTGATGTTAATGAAGAAGGCATTTTGACCTATATTTCCATATATTTTTATATACTAAGTCCTAAGTTTTGTTTATCTTATGTAAATCAAGTCAGATATATTTGAGATGGCAAGGTATAAAGCTAGTCCTATGAAATCATTTCTCCATCACAAAAATGGTCAATGTTTCTAAAACTAATAAGTTCAGTGTCTTGCATTTTCCCATGACTACTGTACCTCTCCACGTACCCAAAAAAATATTTCTCATCATTACCGGAGCTCTCAATGTATGGTACCGGTACCCAAAAGAATATTTCTCATGATTACTGTACCTCTCAATGTACCCAAAACAATATTTATCATGACTACTGTACCTCTCAATGTACCTTAAACAATATTTTCCACTTAACTTATTCCCCTATTTATGTTTGATTTAAAAACTTTAGCAATTTTTTATATATTTTTTAATGATTTATGTTATTATTATTTATAATTGTCTATAGCTTTTTAATTCTTCGGTGACATTAGTATTACAAATTTTATATGTTAGTAAGACTGTCAAAAGAAAACCCTTTCAACTGCCCTTGAAATTTTTTAAGTGAAGTACTGAACAACATTTTTAATATTCTCATAAAATTAAGATTGTGATCTCTAGGCCTATTATTTTTCGACAGTAATTGTTGTTATCACTTTAGTATTAAGTCAAGAATCTATTCAACCCAGTCATGCAGCCAGCTTTTTTGAGTGGCAATGTATCAAGTAATTATTCATTTAATAACTACAATGAACTTAATGTTAATAAGTTAGAATAGACTAAATTAAATTAAATTAGTTTTTAGGACAACAAGTAGTTGGTCTTTTTCCACCATATTTTGAGTCTACTAATTTTTGTCTTGTACTTGTTACTTGTGATAATTTAATAATTACTATTACTATTACCAGTGGTTTGGTAATTGGTATTATTTCTCTTCAAAATTTTCTAACGCAAATCAAACTAAACAAAAATTGCATTTAAGATAAACTAAAATGGTGAAATATCATTTAACACTTTCCCAAATAACATATAGTTAGTATACCCTGTCCCTAGTGACTGGGTATAGCACAACCTCACACTTATAATAATGGGAAAAAGTGTTTCTGGTAATTCCTGGCAACTGGATGGGTCTCTTTATGTTATTTTTCTTTTTTTAATATGTGGCATGATTTAATTGACCTGAAACCAAACTCCCTTCATAGATCTCGTATTATCTCCCACTGAAGCAATTTTTCAGAATATTAATGATAAAATGACACAAACAATAGTTGACTGCACCAACAGGGAAGGTGAGAAAAAGCCTACTGCACACTGGCAGTCTTAATCTGAACAGCATTTCAGTGGAATTTTTATTTAGCCATGTTAATTGAAATCCTCTTTTTAGGGCAGCATTTTCAATGAAGAGATTCAGCAAACTTCTGATTCATATTTGCTTTGATAACAAGGATGTTTGATCAATCCTTTCTGGCTTGTGACATCTTTGATCCCATAGGAGATGTATGAGAAGCATTCCTGAGTAATTTTGTGAGGTATTATGTTCCTGGAGAGAACATCACAGTAGGTGGACAACTGGTTGGTTTCAGAGGTCAGTGCTGATTTATTAATTCAATGTATGATATATGCCAAGCAAGCCCGAATAAGCCCAAATATGGAATAAAACTCTTCTTACCCTGTGAATCATCTTTGAACTATCCTCTGAAGAGCTGCCCATATCTCTTCAAATTCAAATAAAATGTAAGTGCCCTGCCAGCAAATAGAAATATTGGAATATCCCCAGAGATTGTGATTTCTCTCACAAGGAACTTCATTGGAAGTAGCCAAAATTTCAGAACAGCCTATTTTTTCATTCCCCTACAACTTGCAAAACCAATGGCAGAGAACAGACTCACCCTATAGTTGGAACAGTGAAACAGAGCAAGATGTTCCTACCCAATAATAATGTCTGCTCCTCAAAAAATCAGCGTTTTTGTTCAGACAGGAAACAACCTTGTAAAAAACCAGAGCTCAAGGCAGAAAATTGTATTGCTCCTGAACACAATACACAATCGTCCAGATATAGAAAGTGAAACTGAATGCAAGAAACCAGAGATAACAACAAAATCAAAGGAGGCATATATGCCATGGACCAAATGGCGAAGGTGTTCTCTGTGAATACAAAAAAGTAAAAGATGGCCTTTGGTTGTGTTTTTCAACATTGTGGACTTGGCATCCACTGCAGCCAATTACAGACAGCCAATATTGACATTGCACACAAAACATCCCGTGTTTTGAAATCTTTACAAACACTTCAAATAGCTGCCCAAACCACTTCAACTCAACAAGTTTTTTAAGACATATTTATATTTGCAAAGACCATTCTGTTCTTTTATGTATAAACTGTGCAAGCTAAGGTGCAAAGCCCCTATTTTCCATGTGTACATGTGACAATTCTGCTTTGTAATAGTATGATATGTTGAATACATGTTAATGTTATTATTGTTAGTACCAGTACCCAAATGGATTCAGAGTACAGTGGAACCTCTCATAACAAGTCATTCGCATAACGAGCAAAAAAAATGTTAAGAATTTGCTCCCTTAACGAGCGACATTTCACATAACGAGTTACACAAAAAGGGGAAGCCCCTTTTTCCCGACATTCATTTGTGAGCCGGGACTTCAGCGCCGATGCAATAGTCTGTGTTTAGCACTCAGTCTGTTAGCGTATTGTTTTCGTGTGTGATCACCAGTTTTTACAAATTTTGTATTCAGACAGTATTCGAAACTTTTTATGTGCAAACTATAATAACCTGTGCTAAAATGTCTTCGAAGAAAAAACCACAAGAAGACAATCGTAAGAGAGAAAAAATAAACTATAGAAATGAAACATAAAATCATTGTAAAGCGAGGAAAAAGGTGTGGGCGTGGCTAATCTAGCGCGCACATACAATCGGTAAACATCAACGATCTGCACTATTTTCAAGAACAAAAACAAAATTAAGGAGATGGATGCTTCAAAGGGGGTGTAAAGAATGTCTTTGAAACGGTTACGTATTCTTGATAATGTTGAGAGGTTGCTTCTAATATGGATAAACGAGAAGCGAAAACTTATTTTCGCCCGATACAATTTTCTAAATTGTATTCCAAGTTGTTACACTCCTTAAAAATTCATAAGTAATTTCATTTGAAAAAGTGTTAATAACATTTTTTGAAAAATGAGTATTTTTTCAGCATGGAACGCATTATCGTATTTTACATTGGTTTGTATGGGAAAAATTGTTTCGTTTAACGAGTGTTTCACTTAACGAGTAAGATTCTGGAAGAATTATGCTCGTTATGAGACTTTCCACTGTATTTATTTATTGTCAAAAATTAAAATTAATTTATGGATTACACAGACTCAAATAATCAATAAATAACAACCAAACAATAATGTTCATAAGCCAGTTTAGACATTTTTTCCTTCTATTAAATTATACTTGGGACTGTACAAAAAAAGATTACGCCCCCAAAAATTAGTCACTTTTGCATGTTTTATATTATATACTTTATATAATTGCAACCACCAAGGCCAAGGTGCTAATTCCAACTACCTTGTGGATGAGGGCGAATATGAGAAAGGTTATTAAAAAGGAGACTGGAGATACCAGCAAATCAGAGTCTGTCGCCGGGTGTATTGCAGTAAATTACACCCAGTTGCGATGGAAAGGGTTTGAATATATATATATTTACATTGACATTCTTTAAACGAAGTGGCTATAGGTACCCGAGTACCCATCATCGCCAATGACTATTCGCACCCGAAAGTCTTAGTAATCGAAAAAAAACATGATCCGAACGAGAGGCTTAATAATCGACAAGTTTGCCGCGCTTTCTTTTATAAAAATGGAGGTTGGCAGCAATTTTGACACCTATGCGTCTTTTTAAGACGAATTGAATTATTTTTGTAAAGAACACAATGTGTGTTTCACTAAAAGATCGTCAGAGAAGATGAAAGATCCCAATTTGGAACACCTTAAATATGAATATATAATTCACTGTTGCAAACAAGGCGTTAAACGCAAGTCAAAGTCTTCAACGACAACAGGCCAAAGAAAATCACAAGCGTAAGTAATAAAGTAATAATAATAGGTTAACTTTAAATTTAGTTGTTCTTGTCATGTAATAATTATTTCTCCAAGCCAATGATTATTACCATGGTAAATGGAGAGGACGAATGCCACTATTTTATCGATGGCCGCGACTAATGTATCCCTAAATCGATCACTATGCTATGCCGATGCCTAACCTGAACCCTTAATCGACCTCTCAACCTAACCTGAACCCTAATTCACTGCAACTATAATAAAGAAGCAAATGACGCCGTGGCATTCGTTAAATACATTAGCCCTTACCACTTTTTGCAATTCGTTGAGAATTTTTATATTTTTCAGTTCTTTCAAATTGGGATGCCAGACAAAGATAAAGCTTGTTGCCAAAAGAAATCCATCTCGGCTAGAAATTACCAAATCAATGCATGAACATACTGGCCATGAAGTATCAAAAGAAGTAAGTGCATGTGCTGCGAAAAATATTTACATAATAATAATAATAAATAGCTTATTCTTGTGGCAGGTTGTTGTCACCTACAGGTACTCTAGTCTCTAGTACTATAGAGGTTAGATGGATGCATTTTAAAAGAATGTTTTGTACCATGCATTAACCCATTCAATCTAGGGCGCTCAGAAATTTTATCACTGAAAACTTTTGGTTAAGGTTAGGGTTACCACCCTTACCATAGAAAGGTTTTGAAAAAAATTAAGACAAATCTATTTAACAGTATAATTAAATTTAATAAATTCTAAATAGTCCAAACAAAGTTTTATATCTTAATTTTGATTATTGTGACATATAATAAACAAAACATTTATCCCCAAGGTGAAGGTTAGTTATTTTTATGTACACAGCGGTGAGCCTAGCCCTAGGCTGGGGTACCGCACTATATAAGACCAATGTTCCCTCTAAGGTTTGTTGTTTTGTGTGCAAAATCATACAGTTATGTGCAAAGTTTTACAGCATCAATTTTTTTGTGTGCAAAATTTTACAGTCCAGAAACACAAACACACACTTAGAATGAAATTTGCTGTGCGGATACTCAAAACTGCTGCGCAGCGCCTGTGAGATGGCTGCGCGGCAGCTCAGCTTAAAGGGAACCTTTTATAAGACCACTAATAATAATAATGTTTGCAGAGCATATTTTTTTACATAATACTTATTATTGCAAAGTAACCTTTGTGTATTTTTTTCCAGATGTGCCGCTTGTATCCGGAAAACCGCAAGGTGGAACTAAATGTGGCAACGCTTCTGTTGATGTCCTGCACCACGATTCAGGCATCTGAGGCCCGGCAAGGGCTTGAACAACAGCATGATGTGGATTTGCTTCCCAGGGACATTTACAATATTAAGTCAAGAATAAATAAATCATCTTCTGATGCAACTGAAACTCAATCTATACTTCATTCTATATCACAAGCTGGTGGAAGTGTGTCCTATGGACTAACAGAAAGTGGGGAATTTAAGTATTTATCATACATGACTGATGATATGATTAGAATTATTGCCCAATATCCAGAGGTTTTATTAATGGATTTCACATATAAAACCAATAAATATTTATATCCACTTTTGACTGTAATGGTTATTGATGGAGAGGGCAGGGGCATTCCTGTTCTTCATGGTTTTGTAAAAAATGAAGATAAGGAATCTATTTCTCTTTGTTTGCAGCGTCTTCTGAAGAATTCTGATGCCAGTCTTTTCAAGTGCTTTGTGGTTGACAAAGACATGGCTGAAATCTCTGCTATAAATGATCTCTTTCCAAATGTACCTGTTAATCTATGTCATTTTCACATTAACCAGGCTGTGCACAGGTTTCTTTCGAAACATGTAGGTCCTGAGCATGTTAAGCCAATTCTTGAAGGATTTATGTCTCAAGTTTATACTGAGTCGTGTGATGAATTTTTAAAGTTGATGCAAGACATGAAAGATACTCTTCCTGATGTAGCTTTGGAGTATTTTGAGTCGAACTGGTGGAGTAAGGCCCATTTATGGGCAGCATCATCCAATGCTGATGTTTTAAGACTCCATGCGACAACAACAAATCACTTGGAGTCTTATCATGCCAAAATAAAAAAGAGTTTGACTCATTATCTTTCTTTTTCATCTGCTCTTCGTAACCTTATGTCTTTTGACAACTGCAAAATTACAGTATGTGATCGTTTAAGATTGCTTGCTGCAAACACAGCTCAGTATACGTCATCTGATAATGATGAAAGTGTAAATAAGATTGAAAGTGTTGCTACTTCCTTTGCTGCTGCTCTATTGCTCAATCAGCTCAAATTGTCACGATCTGTTCCGTACTCTGTTGTCCCTGGAGAGGCAGAACTTTTTTCAGTAGCTTATAAGGAACGTATTTTTAGCTCAACATCAGTTCAATGTAATTGTTCATTTGCTAAAAAGATGGCATTACCTTGCAGACATATTTTTTCAGTTCGAAGACATTTACAGCTTCCAGAATTTTGTTCAGAGTTAATTCCATGCCGTTTTAGCAAACATAGTGTTCCTAGAGTGGTTGCTTCTACTTCTAGTGGTTCAGTAACTTCTCAAATTGTATCTACTAGAAACAATAATTTTAAGACTCAAGAGGGTCGGTTTAATCATGCTAAAAGAATTTGTATGGGCTTGGCAAATTTTTTGGCGATGCAAGGAGAACAAGATTTTGTAGAGAAAATATCCTTTCTTGAAACTACTAAAAGTCTCTGGAAAAGTCCTGAAAATTTAGATGAAAATGAATCGGGGTCACAACTTGATGAAGGTGAACCACAAACAAGTTTCATTCAAAGTCAACTAATTGATTTTGTTGATATAAATGACATTCATTTTTCCCACGAGGAAACAGTTGCTGCAAATAATTTAGAAAAAATTGAAACTGAAAATAGTATTAATTCCTTTGGGAAGGTTAACTTTGACAGAGTTCGCCCAAAGGGGCGACCGAAGGTAAAGCAAAATTTTACCCTGAAAAGAAAAAGATAGCTGCCCCAACAATTTTCCACTACTTGTATAAAATAAATATGTGAATGTTTGTAAATAAATGGCTGTCGCTATTCAAACCCGGGTCCAATAGACCAATGCTATTCGGATGTCATTTGTGGTAATTTATTTTAGTTAATGTTCCTTTAGTTAAACTGAAGAATTAAGTTTACAAACATATAGTCCATTCAATTATCTTTCATTTGATACCAAATTTTTTCTTACAACCTAACAATAATTTTTTGGGATGTGTTCATGATGTATGCATCAATGTTGTTTCTGTGTCTTTTTCAGCTTTTATATACTATAGCATTTTCATTATATTTTTTTCTGACATCAATTGATGAATCAGGAGGAATAGTTTTGGAACTACATAATTGAAACTTTGCATGCTTATTTAAATTGAGATTCTTTACTTTATGATGGATTGTTTTTAAACAAATGTCTCATAGGAAAAGTTTTCAGAGAATGTTTGTATTTATGCATTTTATTTATTAGGTTCGTGTGTTAATTTTTTTTCCTATCTTTTCTGTCTTAGTTTTCTAATTGTTTTTTAAATCATGAAGGATATATGTACATGGTGTATGCATCCTATATCGTTCATGCAGCCTCTAATTTAAAAAAACACAATTTTATTTTATATTTTTTTTTTTTTTTTCTCAATTTTGCACTTTCCGGATTTTTAAGGAACGCCAAATGAATCAGGAGAAAAAGTATTCTAGCTACAGCCTTCAAACATTGCATGCTTCTTTTCATTGATATTCTTTACGAAATTCAAGAGGTTTTTTTTTATATATATATATCCAACTAGAAAGTTTTATAACATTTTTACATTTGCTACCCCTGAAGAGTTCTCAAATATTTATGTGACCCCCACATACATGCCATTTGTAACAATTCCAATAACTGCTGTGTAATAATCTTCTTTAAACTTTTTGTCAATGTTATTCTTAATATGTATGCCAAGTTTCATTTACAATACAGTACAATAATTTACAATACAATGCAATACAAATTTGTTTTTAATCATTTTGCGTAAAGTCAAAATTGGTATTAAATAAATGTTTAATTTTTTGCAATAAAAGTCACAACAATTTTTTTAAAATTTAGTGGATTTTTGTCTTTCTGTTTGTGTATGGTTTGTATGTACTGTATTTTTTTCAATGGCTCTATTTATTTAGGTTATCAGTATTTTATTTTCAATGTGGCATGACTTAGTTGCCTTGAAACCAAACTCCCTTCACAGATCACATATATTTGCTCCCACTCAATCATTACGTCTGTACTTAAATGAAGAAATGATACCGTACAAACAATAGTTAACTGTACGGGTACCAACAAGGAAGGTGAGAAAGTAAAAGGAGACAAATGGCAAAGGAATGATGTGACCTAATTGAATGAGTTTAATGGCTGCCTACTCCATACTGGCCCCTAATTTATTTTATGGATTACTTGAGTACACAACTCAAATAACTAACAACCAAACAAAAATGTTTGCAAGTCAGTTAAGGGTTTTTTTTTCTATTAAATTATGTACCAGTGTGTTAGACCCAGCAGACAGACATGGTAAAAAAAAAAAGACTAGTCCTCCAAAAATAAGTCTCCTTCTCATACTTTATACAATGGCATCCTTTAACTTTAAGATGTTCATTGCAACTACCTTGTGAATTAGGTCAAGTCAAATGAGAAAGGTTGAAACAATACACATAAATAATCTTAAATAAAGGATTTAATTTTAATAATTAAATTAATATTATTACTTTTCTAAAATTCAAATAAAAACAATAAATGTATCTAAATCATCTTCATTACTCGATTTAAAAAAAAAAAAATTGATCTCCGAAAATGGCTTAAACTAAAAAAAGAAAATAAGAAAGAAAAAAATCTACCGGTACTAAGAGAAATTAACAAAGCAAAAATAAAAAAAACAACTAAAAATAATAAAACTATGAATCAATCAAATAAACAAGGAGAAAAAACAATTTCAAAAAATAATTCTCATACTATTATTGTTATCACATTCGGCTTCGAAGCCATTTAATATGTACGGAGCCACTCCGGGTGCGAATTGTCATTGGCGATGATAGGTACCCGGGTACCTATAGATGCAGCTTTAAAAGCTGCGACTATTCGTACCCGGGTACCAGAAGTGAGAGATTGGGATACTATTGTAAACTTACTTCTTCAGTTTAACTAAAATAAACTACCACAAATGACATCCGAATAGCTTGAGTCTAATGATACCCGGGTGCGAATGGCAACGCTGCATGTCTGGCTCCATTTTGACTCAGCAGTGCTATTACTATTAGTATTAGGACGTCATTGTTAGTGGTAGTTTATTGCAGTTAAACTGAAGAATTAAGTTTACAAAATATAGTCCATTCAATACCTACTTTTGTCTTACAAACCCAACAATAAAATTTTTAATAATTTTTTAATCCAAACCTCTCACTTCTGGTATCGGGTACCAGGGTACGAATAGCCACTTTGTTCTTTAAAAAAAACTAAATTTAGTAAATTAAATAGCTTGATTTTAATTTAATTAACCTTAATTAAATTATACCTATGCCTATACTATATAATTTGACTTCACACAGTACCCCCACCTCACACACACAACAGTTCAGAACAACCAACTAATGTTGTTTCAACTAATTGAAAGAACGAATGCCACGGGTCTTTTGGCGGGTGTTTATTTTAGTTGCAGTGAATTAGGGGTTAGGTTGAGGGATCGATTTAGGGATACATTCGTGAAATGCGATAAAATAGTGGCATTCGTCCTTTAAATTTACCAATGTTTGCTTTGTATCTTGAAAAATATTTGTATTTTGACAAAGTTATCTTTATAGTCAACAAAATAATTTAGGAAAAGTTATTCAAACCACAAAAGAATTCTTTATCCTAAGGAAAGCTAATAAAATTATGTTGATTAAAAAAAAACTTTTGTTATAAAAGAGTACTCAATTAGAGGCAACTCAAAAAATTATTTTGTCCACCAAGGTGACAGCAGTTAGCTCCCATACTTTCATAAAGAATTAGGAACAGTAACCAAGTTAATACGATCTTTCACCAAGGTCACAAGAGTTAACTTTCTTGAAGCGAATAAATAAAATTACCGTAATAATTAATGGGAAGTTATCGCTGTCGTCTTTAAAAGATCTGTTTGTTTTAATGGTTGCTTCCCTTTGACCGTATTTCGCAAAATTTAGCGGGGAAAAGTATCTCTATTTCTCATATTTATGTTACCGATGTTCAGTAGATTAACACTAAATTCTAAGCTAATATAATTGGATTTGTGCACCTGCTACTTTTCTGAAATAATTTTACATTTTTTAAATATTTAAAATACATTTTAATATACATTTTAATAGAAGTAGTCAAAATGACTTTTATACTTTTGAAGAGAATTCTTCTGGGATATCCTGTTCATTATTATAATAAATTCAATTTTTTTGTTGTAATTTTGATTTTAAAGCATGTTTTATTTTTGTGTAAATAATTTAATAAGAAAATATTAAAAAATACTTTCTATTTTTAATATTTATAAACTGATATGAATTTTATAGTAACAGAGATTTATACCCTATGATTGTTAAATTATTTTTAAAATTTCAAATTAGTTTATACCTTACTAGTAAGGTCAGTTACTTTATACTTGTTAGCATTGATAAAAATTAATGACCTGTAATTTGGGACATATTACCCAACCCTTGCAGGCTATCATTCAAAAGAGCTCATATAGAAAGTTCAAATTCAAACATTCTGATAATGGTAAAATTGATAATTCTAGAGTTATACTTATGTCATGCTCCACTTGGTTCTTTTATCCCCTGACACTGGGATTTCTTTTCACCTTATGGATCATCTTGGTGAATCGAAAGCACATTGTGAACATAAACTTTTAATTGCTACAAACTGTTTTTGGTGTTAAATAATGTCATGTTTAGTGAGACTTTTTTATTTGTTCTTTGAAAATTGTTTTAAATAGTCATAAATACTATAGCAATCTTTTGAAGATAGAATATTTCTTAAAGTATTTAATAGCTTCAATCGGACATCCCTCCCCCATCCTACTTTTGTTTTTTTAAATTCGTCACCCCTAATTACTTGCTATAGGTGAAAACCTTCTTATCATAATCATAAAAAAAATTCAAATTTACTACTCATGTGCTTTTGTTAAATCAATCATTCAGTCAAAGCCACCTTTTGTCCATTAACTAAAAACTATTAATATAGTTCTTAGTACATTCTTTATTAGTGTTGTAATAAATATGATTTGATTGTTAAGCTTTCCAGCCTTAGACACATGTCTGTAGTATTTGTTTGTTAGTAACTTTTACAGTGATGTGTCACTAGTTATTTGATTAATAATCAATTGTCTCGTCAT
The DNA here is from genome assembly GCA_964033795.1 of Lymnaea stagnalis. NCBI lineage: Eukaryota > Metazoa > Mollusca > Gastropoda > Lymnaeidae > Lymnaea > Lymnaea stagnalis. The sequence continues at coordinate 1,029,852 of CAXITT010000073.1, forward strand.
GTGTAACTAATGATTTGTTTGTTAGTCACTTACCTAATTATGTGACTCTAGTGATTTGTGCTATTCAATTGTCTAGTGATGTTGGAAATGAATGCATTAATTGAATCTTTGTCTAGTGAGGTTTTTAAATAAAAGCACAAGTTGAATAATTGTCCAGTGATGTTCGAAATGAATGCACAAGTTGAAACATTGCCTAGTGATGTTATTTAAATTTAAGTTAATATTTAAATTTATTTAGCTTTAGATTGTGACAGCATCAATAACTTTAAATACATTAATATGTACTGACAGGGTAATGCTCAGGTCACACGATCAAATTCCTGTCAAATTTCTTCAATATGCTTCAAATTTTAGTATGAAGGCACTATTTTGTGTGTGGTTTCTTTGTTGAGATTTTGTTCAAAATTTGATCAAATTCTAAGTAAGAAAGTTTAGTCTCTTAACAGATCATAAACCATTAATGGCACTAAACAAAAAGAGAATAGCCAATAACAAGATCAACTGATAGTCTTCAATACTCTATCAATTGAAATAAAATCAATAAAAACAACATTGTTGCTGATTTTTGGTCAAGACAAATTGAGTATAAAGAAAATGACAAAAATATATTGAACTTATGTGGATTGTCATACCATACTATAGTTATTCTACATTTATTGTTTTAGTATCAGTAATGTGTGTAACAGACCATGTTACTTATTCATATGACATGGATTTTTTCACATGACACTAACATTTGCTCTCACGGCACAAAGGCAAAGTGATTTGAAGGAAAAGAGTAGAAACACGAGAAAAAAGGAACTAATTTTTGTAGTGTATGGAGAATTCATTTTTTCTTGAGTGAAGGGAGTGAACGACATAATTTTAATGGAGAAGGTTGACATGTTGTATTTTTCAGATGGATTTAATAAAATAATTATTAGATACATTTTCGTATGTGTATCGATATATATTTTTCATATTACACTATAAATGTTCGAACAATTCTGATGTCAAGGAACCATGTGATGTATTTATCAAATATCTTAATAAAGTACTGTGTTATTTTCATTGGACCTTATTCTTGGCGGAGAAAGAGACAGTCATTTGTAAAGGTGAATGAGATAGTTACATTGGCAAATCATCACTTGCACTGAAGAAATAAAATACATTAGCTCACATTATATACGTTACATATGATAACTGGGAAGTATAAATGTTTATGCTTTAAAATGAGTGTTTGTGTGATAACTTTATAATGTATATATTTTATATATTTTTATGAGTAATAAATAAAATGCATTTTTTTTTTTCTCCAGAAATTATTAAACACACTAGAGCCACATTTACAATACCCTAACTTGAGAGACGATGAAATGACAAGATTTCTATTGTCAAAGATGATTGTGACATCCTATTTTCAAATATGCAAATGCTGCAACTAATGGTAGTGCTTATTGATAACTTCATTCAGCACTGCTTATTTTTTAATAAAATTTATACCAATTTGTTTCTGAGTTCTTGTGAAATCTGTGATTGAACTTGTATTTGTATCTTTTAAATCAGGTGTTTTATCTGGAAGTTATTTTTAAAAGGAGATTACCACTCCCTAAAATATTATCTTTTACAGTTTAAATTAGAGTACCAGTATATAAAAAGTATACATAATTGTACTCAATATAATTTTTAAAATCTAATGCAGTGTACTACAAATGAGCGTTCTGTTCATTTTAATACATAAATCAGGAATGATTTCCCTAAACTTGGTAAAGGGATGTCAACAAAAATATACCGGGTTATAAAAATTGTCAAGAGCTGGAGAAGATATCTAGAGAATGGAAGAAATGGAAAGAAATAGTTAATGGCCTATTTTCCACTGGCAGTTGATCAGACTGAGAAGAGGAGTACTGCTAATTCTCTTTTTAACTACCGGTATCTCATAACTTGTCAAATAGCACCTAAAATTCCCATTAAATCAATTTAAAAATTATATTGATTATTTTTTTTATTAATGAACTTTTATTTATGAATGTTCAGGAGAGCTTTACTATACTTGTACAATGTAACAGTATTTTTGAGAAATGTAAGCTTTTTACTATGATTCTATCTCATTTGAAGGTCCTTATTTAAATATTTATTATATCTAAAGTCAAGTTTTTCTACATTCTACCAAAAAAAAAAAATGTCTATAGCATGACTCAAACAATAATATAATAAGATTTTACGTTTTCTGTGGAAATTATTAAAAAGTGGACCTAAGGGGTCGCCACAGAAGAACAATATAATAACTAACCTATACTGCGCCTAAGTTAAGTAATTTAAAAAGTTGAACTTTTTAATTTAATCAAGGGGGCATCCATTTGCTATAATAGCACTGAAAACAAAAAAGGGGGGTGGGGGTAGGAGAATTAAATTTCTAATTGTTATTTGTAATCAGGGTTACGGAGCCCAGGAGCAATATTTTCTTTGCCTGGAGCTCGAGCTGGTAAAATTTCTCATTGATCCAATTGGAAGTACTAAGTAGTCATTAGTGTTACAGTTACAGGGTTATAGTATATATGCTGTACAAGTAATAAGCCTATTTATAAATACCTTTCAATTACATCATGCCCTTCGCCGATTTATTGTCTAATTTTTCTATTACATCTTTTTCTAAATTAAGTACATTATTATTACTTGGAGGCTGCTGTTGTTTTGATAACTTAGTTTAGTCAATGTAAACACGACCTAGTGACCTAGATTGATGTGTTTGTTCATGTGATATGGAGGTTGCATAATCATACAGATTTTAAGAAATTTGCATGCCATCAAAATTTGATCAAATAGTGATTTGAAAGTTATGACAAGGCTTCATACAAAAATTGAATCAAATGTATGAACGAAAATTTGATGAGAATTTGATCGTGTGAACTGAGCATTAGGGTAATTCATTCAGCTCATCAGTCTATTTGAACCAACTGGTCAAAGTAATACATTTTATCATTCAGTCTTCATGCCAAGACAGGTTAGGGTAATTAAAAAGTCTATATTATTAGTTTTTGTGGAGCAGCACATTCATACAGCAACAAGGTGACATTTATTTGAATTACAAATGAAAAATAGCATAGGTTTAAAACCATTAATGTTAAAGTTTGAGTGATTGAAACAATGAACAGGTTGATTGAAAAGTCTAAAAATTTTAGTTGTGTGTTAGTAGAAATTTATTTTATTAATAATTTGGTAAATTTGTTTACTTGGGTTGAGACATTAAGGTGTCAGCCAAGATGGTGTGTTGTACACTCAGATGAGAGTCAAGATGGTGTGGTGTACATTCAGATGTCAGCCAAAATGATGTGGTGTATGTTCAGGTGTCAGCCAAGATGGTGTGGTGTACATTATGGTGTCAGCCAAGATGGCGTGGTGTACATTCAGCTGTCAGCCAAGATGATATGGTGCACAATCAGCTGTCAGCCAAGATGATATGGTGCACAATCAGCTGTCAGCCAAGATGATATGGTGCACAATCAGCTGTCAGCCAAGATGATATGGTGCACAATCAGCTGTCAGCCAAGAATCTATGATATAGATTTACTGAAACGTCTTGGTTTTCACCGCCAAGTCACTTGTGTAGAATGCATTAACCTGGAAGTGAAAAAACAAAATATTAAAATAATATTATTTACTGTCCCTTTACAATAATATTTTTATTCATTTACTTCAACTGCTTCATGTACTTCATCTACTTCACTTTAGCTGCAAGACTCACAGAAGATGAAAATATGTGTTGGTTATTGTTACATGTAACAAAGACTGCAATGTCTACATCAAAGTTATGCATCTGAAAAAAAAAACACTGTAACAAAAGAAGCATTAGTAAAATTTAAGAAAAAAGTACTCCTATATCATACATGTCAAATTTATGGTCCGTGGGCCACATTAGGCCCAGCGTACAATTATATCAGGCCTGAGAGGTCTTGACCGGCGTACAATTATATCAGGCATGAGAGAGAATTTTAGGCTCAAATATTTTTAATGGCCCTGTGATAAAAAGTGCAAATCATATTCCCTAATAATCTGCATTGTCCAAGGATAGGCTACCTGAGAGCGTTCTCACTTTTTCTATCAAAATAAGCGACAGTAAAAGTTGTGTAGTGAGAGTGGATGTATGTCGTTACAGTAACCTAGCAACATTCAGTTGCTCATTTTGGATAGGCGCATAAGAAATGAAAGTGGTGTAGAGCCTAGATATTACATCACACTTTCCTGCTATGGCTAAAGTGTTATCAATCTGTACCTACTTTGTGGAGATAATGTGGCTGTGATCAAGGAATATAATCTGAGACTAAACATCAAGACAAGTTAAAATTCCTGAATGCAGAGTAGAAGCAACAGAAGGTAGAAGAATTGAAGATGAATGTTTTTCACCAAAGCAAAATCACATACTGAAGCTGCTGTGAAAGCAAGTTTTATTGTGGTGAAGGAGCTTGCAAAATCAGGCCAACCATTTACAGGAGGAGCTTGTGAAGTGCTGCATGATGAAAGTGTGTGACATCTTGTGTTCAGACAAAAAGCAGATGTTTGCAAATGTAAGCCTTAGCAGAAATACCGTTGCTGATCGGGCTTGTGATATGGCCACTAATTTGCAAAACACTAGCTGATCGAAAAAGACAAACACTTTGTTGCATTCTCACTTGCTGTTGATGAAAGTAATGACACGACTGACACTGCCTAGCTGACTGACACTGACACTGCACAGCTGACTGACACTGCACAGCTCGCTATCTTCATCTGTGGAGTGGTCTCCAGTTTCAATGTTACAGAAGAAATATTGCACATGGAATCCATGCATGAGAAATGACAGGAAAAGAAATGTTTGACAATGTATGTCAAAGTTTAACCAACATGAACCTGCCTTGGGACAAACTAGCTGGACTTACAACAGATGGAGCACTGGCGATGAACAGCGAAAAAAGGGGACTAGTTAGTTGGAAGGATGTGGTTATAAATGCAGGATAAATTTACTGGTGGATTGATAGCATATCACTGCATCATACACCAAGGCTCGCTGTGTGGTAAAGTCTTCAACATGGAAGGTGTAATGAGCACTGATACACAAACCGTCAACTTTATCAGAGCCAAAGGTTTAAATCACAGGTAATTTTAATATTTTTTTGCTGGAAATAGACTCAAGAATTCGGCGACATGCCTTATCATAGAGAGGTGCGGTGGCTAAGTCTGATAAAAGTTCTTAGTAGATTTTTCCAGTTGATTGATGAAATCTCTCAATTCATGGATAGCATTGGGAAAGACTCCACACTTTTTCGGGTTAAAAATAAAAAGCGACTTGAACCTGCAGCTCCAGGCACGGGACCATTTGATCACTGATATGCCTGATGCAGTGAAGGTATTTCAAGTGAGCTGTCCTTAAGGGAGACACACATGCAACTTGTCTCCCTGTTCTTGTTGCCAAGCAATGTTGAACCAAGTCAACTTATGTCATAGATGTGGAAACTGCACCTGCAAATGTGTAGATGGAGCTGATAGAGCTGTAATGGGAAGTTTAAAAGGCTTCCAATTGTTGCATTGTATAATAAGTTAATAACTTGTTTGTTTAAACCGAAATAGTACATTTTTTAAAGATAGAAAAGTCTTTGGTTGATTTTTTAATAAAAAATTTGGCTGTGTTCATGCCATGTCATCCATCCATCCTTGTGGCACTATGGCCCATGTAGGGCTTTGGCCTGCCTCACTACTTCCTTCCACTCAGACCTAATTAATGCTTTTCTTTTCCATGCTTGGATTACCAGGTGCTGTAGATCTTTTTCCACATCATCCATCCATCTAAGCCTAGATTTTTTAATAAAAAATTTGGCTGTGTTCATGCCATGTCATCCATCCATCCTTGTGGCACTATGGCCCATGTATGGCTTTGGCCTGCCTCACTACTTCCTTCCACTCAGACCTAATTAATGCTTTTCTTTTTCATGCTTGGATTACCAGCTGCTGTAGATCTTTTTCCACATCATCCATCCATCTAAGCCTAGGTCTGCCTTTGAGCCGTTTTCCTCTGGGGTTTGGTGATGTACCCGCTTCCCTCTTCTGTCATTTGGCATTCTCTTTTAGTGTCCTGCCCAGCGTAGCCTGCCCTTTTTTATTTCTGCTACTAGCCTGGGATCCTGATATAGGCTGTACAATTTCAGGTTGGTACGTATTCTCCATCCATATTCATCCTTTGTCATTTCCTGGAGAAATTTTCTCTCCGATGTGTTTAATAGGTTTTCTGCTGTTTTTGTTTGGGTCCTAGTCATGCCCTGTCAATTTATTATTAATGGTGATACTTAGATACTTTTGTGTCTACTTCCTCAATACTGTGATTATTTATTGTGAGATCTGTAATTGAGTGATTCCCCCTTTGGAAATCGACAACCATTTCTTTCAGTTTTGAGATACTGGTATTTAACTAAAGAAAATTTTCATTGCACCAACTGATAAAGCTAGTAAGTTGTGATATGCTTTCCCCTTCAGATATTAAGCAATGGTAGCATCATCAGTAAATTTAATTATTCGAACGGTGTTGCTTGGGCTCTGGGTATTATTGGTATATATTGTATACAGGACAGGGGAGAGGGCGCAACCTTGTGGTACCCCGGTATATATTTAAGGTCAAAGAAGGCCTAAACTAAGGCCTAAAGCCTAAGGCAATGCAATTTAAGCACGATTAATTATTTCTAGTGATATAAAATTAAAACTTCCTCTTCACCTGATGGAACTAAAGGCCTAAAATAGCAATTTTTGTTCATGTACAATATCCATTTAACAAAATTGAACAAGATAAAAAAAAAAAGGTAGCCTACAGTTCATGAATCTTTTGTCATTTACGACGCCATTGTGGGAAAAAAACAAAACAAGGAGAACTCTTCTGTCTTCAAAGATACGTTATAAAAATTGCCCAATTGGATATATTTAGATTTAAATAATTTTTTAAACATTTTATAGATCTACTTTGATATTTATTTATTTATTTAGGCATTTGTATATAGCGCTTACCTTAAAGCTCTAAGCGCTTTACAATTATTAAAATCATGTAAACTAAGTAAAATAAAAATGAGACACTAGGATAGTAACTACTATACTATAGAAACAATTAAAATGGTTATAAAACGAGGACACTTTGGCACGTTTTGGCCTATACTAGCCCACTGTATCCATGCACAGCAATGTAAAGGTGGTACTTGCAAGGGACCTCAATATCAGGGGGCGCATTCGCCCAGGGCGCTGCTTTTCCTTTACACGGTTGTGCATCCATTTCGGACAGAACGTGGGGGCATGGGTGCCCGCAGAAAACTTTTTAAAGGGGGGGGGGCAAAAATTGATTTACTTTCCAGGGGAGGGCAAAATTTTTTTTAGTAATGTTTTATTATAGTTTTAATTTACTGTAGCGTATTTGTATAGTGAATGAGCGGACAGGACATCAGCTTAGTTACTTTCTCTTTAATTTCTCTTTACTTTAATGAATTTTCGGTCTATTTTTGTCTAAAAAATTTTTATCCAATCAATCCAGGGGGGGGGGG
>CAXITT010000073.1:1037895-1053438 GCA_964033795.1 Lymnaea stagnalis
TTCGGGCAGAAAGAAAATAGGAAAAAAAAAAAAACTAACCGTCCTAAAAGAAAATAAAAAAAAAAAAAAAAAAAACAACAACTAAAAAGAATAAAACTATGAATCTATGAAATAACAAGGAAAAAAAAAAACTTTTTTAAAAAATAATTATCATACTATCATTGTTATCACACCCAGCTCCGAAGCCATTTGTATGGAGCCACTCCGGGTGCGAATAGTTATTTGCAATTAAAGGTAACCGGGTACCTATAGATGCAGCCATTTTATTCGCATGGCTTGGCACTTGAGCGCAGTCCTCTCTATTCATATTAATAATATTAGTTTAGTAAATATTATTATCCTTATTTATTTCATGATTTTAGACTTATAACATTGTATTTTAAAAATAAAAATTAATTTATTATATTTCATTGGTTATTAAATAAAACTTATTTAGGCTGATGAAATTTCATTAATTTATTGCTTTGTCCCCTTGTTTGTATTATAAAATTATAGTGGCACTTATTGGCACAAGAATTAGGCAGAATTAGGCACACAAGTACGAAAAAAATATGAGAACGATACCGCGACTTGAATGTCTCTTACTTTCTCGTCGGGGTAAACTGAAAAAAAACTTGGAATAAAGAAATAGAATTAGAGTAGCTCTATACTATAACAATGTAAACAACTATCTTGAAAGTTACATAGAAATAGCATTAATTTGAAGCATGGCCTTTTTGCTATTAATAACAAATCACGCAAATGGTATTCGGTACTGATAAAATTATTTTTATTTTTATATTGTTCGATTCCAACCAATTTCCAAGAAAAGTAGTTATTTGAAAGTTTCGTATTTGATTTTGATGTGTAACGTGTTTTCAAAAAAAAAAACAAATTAATCTCGGCAAGTAAATTGATTTTATAAAATTTAATCATGCATTTTAAAGGTTGCTTTTTAATGTACGTCTTCATATATGTATTGATAAATAATAGGCGGTAGATATTTTGTTGAAACCATGAAATTATTTGATTTTTTTTTTTAATATTCATAACTAGAACGGTGTTTCAGTTTCCCAAATGGGCCCAAGGGGCTAATCACTTTAATGATTTTTAATCACGTCGTCCTCGTCCACTTTTCATTTGTATTGTGTCATTGTTGTCATACTACATACTACACTACAAGTAGAATCGATGCAGGTGTATGTCGAGAGCAAAAAAATAGGACTGCTGTCTCAGATCTCCCTGGCCTATAATACTACTTACTAGTGTAATAATGAATAATTTAGTAAATTTTAGTTACAGCGAGCACAACTAATCACATATTAAAATATTTACGATTAAAATCGCAAATGGTTATCCTACATCATCAGCTTCCACAGACCTAGCCCGTAGTAATATAAGAATACACATCCAGGATTTACATCATGGCATGGCATATACAACATTAAAACATTTTTTAAAAATATATGTATATTATCACTTATCCCAACTAGCTGTGACCAGTTATAATTCGTAGAATACAAAATCTGGGTGTTGGACGCAATTATCTAGTTGAATAAAAAAAATACCGTGATCTTGGTCAAAATTAGTCAGTAAGTGTATTGAGTAGATTTTCATGTGTAACCCTTATCCTCTCAACTATTACCCATATCACCCTTATCCTCTCAACTATTACCCATATCACCCTTATGCTCTCAACTATTACCCATATCACCCTTATCCTCTCAACTATTACCCATATCACCCTTATCCTCTCAACTATTACCCATATCACCCTTATCCTCTCAACTATTACCCATATCACCCTTATCCTCTCAACTATTACCCATATCACCCTTATGCTCTCAACTATTACCCATATCACCCTTATCCTCTCAACTATTACTCATATCACCCTTATCCTCTCAACTATTACCCATATCACCCTTATCCTCTTAACTATTACTCATATCACCCTTATCCTCTCAACTATCACCCATATCACCCTTATCCTCTCCTTTTACACTCTCAATTTCAGGTCTCTAGACTAACATCTTTAGATATTTCCCCTGCCCCTGAGCATCCCTTCTCTTTGCATCCTTTTCATTGCCCGTTTACTCGTCAAAATATCAATTTCCCGCTTCATCCTACACTCCACACTTAGCCTACTCCCCTCACCCTTCCCCGTCAAAAGAAACAATGCACATCAGCCTTTTCCTCTGCCATTCTTGTTCCTTAAATGAGGGGCGACATTTTCGACCAACTGCAGAGTTGTTTTTTTCCCTCGTGAAAGAGGGCGGAAACCGCCCAGAGCGACACTAACCCTAGCTACGCCACTGCACTGAAAGCACATGTAAAGATTACCTGGTATTAATGCTTTGTCGGACACCGGATGGCCAGTTTTTTATGAAGCTGTAAAGTATGCAAATAGCGTTAAACATAAGTAACAAAACGATTATCAGCTTTAGAGGACTTTAAACGGAAAAAGGTGGGGGTGGGGTGGGGGAGGGTTGAACCAGATGAAACAAACGACTAAGTGATTAAATGACTAAAGCCACGTGACTCTATAGCAATGTACTAGAGTAAACGTTCCCCAAACTGTGATCAGAAGACCGGCACCGGTCCGCGAGACTTAAGTTGCCGGTCCGCACAACATAGGCCTACATATAAAACTATGATCCAATAAAAATATTTTTCCCCCTTCAAATCTGACTCTTTTGATGGCTAGCGTAAAATAGTAATAGGATCATTTTGAATATGTTTACGAATTTAAGGAATATTTGATGACATATATAAGATCAAATGAAAATAAAAATAAATAATAAACCTGGCACCGATCCATGCGTGCAGTGGGGAACTCGTCCCTCCGTCCGCCTTACTTAAAAGTTTGGTAACCCTTGAGCCAGACGATGCTCCCAGCAGCTAAACGAAATTTTCCCAGAGATCATTAAAATAAAATTGAGAAGTTGATATGATTTCGTGACCAAGCCTAATCATGGACAACTTAGCTTCTTTCTGGCTTGTTTTTGTGTGCTGTGCAGCAGCCGCTCTCTTTGCCTCATGTTGCATGGAGTCTTTCTGTTGGAAGGAGCGCCACGAGTCTCGAGCCTGCGCGGATTGTTCCCACGTGACCGGATGAAACGTCTTCAAAGATGCTTTTGGTGTGTCTTTAAAACTTTACTCCTGCACCCACCCCCCACCCCCCAAAGCAACCCACTAGACATGTTTGAGTTCACCTTAAAATATTTTTTGGGAAAGTGTTAGTACTGACGACATTCCCTTCGCACCATGCCCCGCCAGGGGATGCTGGGACTGCAATAGTAAGGTTATGTGCTGAGGAGACATACTTGTGCGAGTAGCTCGTTGTCTAGGTCCTTGTCCTACCATTTGAAGCTGGGAATTTTTCGGAGGCTCGAAGTGTGAAAGTGCATTAGTCTCCTGGCATGGCGTCGATGTACTTGATATGTTTCACACGCGTATAATAGTGTACTAGTAGCGTTGGGAGCAAATCTGCCGTGTAAGCCTTTTTTTTTTGTTTGAGTGCTAACGTCTGTCCTTGTCCTTACAGTCTATTGTTTTCCCGAATGTTGCGCTGTTTCTTGCAATTTGAAAGTTCACCTCATCATCGCTTTGGGACTGTGTGGTGCCAAGACAAGAGAAGCTGTTTACCCTTTTTTTAAGCCTTTCGCCATTGACTTGGAATTCGGGCTCGATATTACGGTTTTTTGAGGAGCTCTTACTGTTAACACAGGACCTCCGTCTTTTGTTTGTGTTATGGTTTGGAGCTAAATGTTTACAGACATCCGAGAAGTTTGGGCTGTAAGTGAAGGCTGAGCTTGGTGATGATGGGACGAAAGCAACACCAGTCTCACGAAGATTGTCCCTCATCGGCCACTCCAAAAAGAAGGTACATCCAGAGCCCCTTTCCCAGATTGAGGCCTCTCACGCAAGCCGGGTATTGGTAAGGACTTCAATATCTAGCGTGCACGTGCCTAGTTCCTATGATGTACTTCCAAATTTGTGTAAAACAGAGTCGCTTTTCGGTGGACACCGCATAATCTTCAGTTTGGTATCGTCATTCAATCCATGTTCACTCAGCCAAACCATGACGACCGAAATTGAGCATCCACTCACATCTATTATATAGTGTCGGCAACACCAAGGTACGCAACTGGGTCATGGTTTCAACAATATGTTCAGGTTTCAAACTATAACAACCATTAAAACCTTTTTTTAAAAATATTTTGATATGCAATTTTTTTAGAATGTGTTAGACTTTGGCATTGTATTCAAGTGTTTTTTTTTTTTTTATTTTATTTTATTTTTTAATGACTATTGTTATTTGGTAATGGGGGGGGGGAACATGTTCGCGGATTTAAAATTAAGTTAATGTTTTCATTTAGTCAATGGCACCGATATAACAACCATTAAAACCTTTTTTAAAAATATTTTGATATGCAATTTTTTTAGAATGTGTTAGACTTTGGCATTGTATTCAAGTGTTTTTTTTTTTTATTTTTTATTTTATTTTTTAATGACTATTGTTATTTGGTAATGGGGAGGGGGAACATGTTCGCGGATTTAAAATTAAGTTAATGCTTTCATTTAGTCAATGGCACCGGCTCGTCCCAACCAGAAGAATACTCGGAACTTCTGCTTCATAAACTTAGGATGTACTTCAGGTGACGTGAAATACTGGCAGGATATGGAACCGTCAGCGGTGAGTAAATCGCTTTTCATCGTATTCGGCTACGGTTTAAATTTAATGTAAGACTAAGAATAGAATCTTCGGAGTGCTTCCTGGATACTGAACACTAAATAATAATAAGATATAAGCATACTAGAGAAACTAAACAAATTCAGGTTTTGTAAGCAGGGTGATGGAGTGGACCTTGGAGCTCTGGAGCATTGCATTTTTGTCTGGAGCTGTAGCGGCTCTAGGGCTGATAAAAAAATCCTAGCTCCAAAAAATTTAATAATGAGAACAAATTATAAATTTTTGAATTTTTCAGAAATTCCCCATTCATAACGGGAATTTTTATTGAAATGTAAGGTCTGTCATAGAGTGCAACTAACAACCATAGAGTACAACTAACGACCACTGAGTGTAAATAACTACCATAGCATGCAACTAAGAACTTAAGAGTGCAACTAACAACCATAGACACCGCCGGCTTTAGGTACACTTTTGCCCTGTGCTAAGCAGCCGTTCGGCGCCCCCTTCCCTGTTCCGTTATGGCTCCGCTCTTTTCCCGATTACGATGTAGGCTATGGAGCACGTGTTTTGATGCTATACATGTAGCTAACCATACTATGGAGCACGTGTTTTGATGCTATACATGTAGCTAACCATAATATGGAGCACGTGTTATGATGCTATACATGTAGCTAACCATACTATGGATCATGTGTTATGACTCTATACATGTAGCTAACCATACTATGGAGCATGTGTTATGACGCTATACATGTAGCTAACCATACTATGGAGCATGTGTTATGACTCTATACATGAAGCTAACTATACTATGGAGCATGTGTTATGACGGTATAAATGTAGCTAACTATACTATGGAGCATGTGTTATGACTCTATACATGAAGCTAACCATACTATGGAGCATGTGTTATGACGCTATACATGTAGCTAACCATACTATGGAGCATGTGTTATGACTCTATACATGTAGCTAACTATACTATGGAGCATGTGTTATGACGCTATACATGTAGCTAACCATACTATGGAGCATGTGTTATGACGCTATACATGTAGCTAACCATACTATGGAGCATGTGTTATGACGCTATACATGTAGCTAACCATACTATGGAGCATGTGTTATGACTCTATACATGTAGCTAACCATACTATGGAGCATGTGTTATGACTCTATACATGAAGCTAACCATACTATGGAGCATGTGTTATGACGCTATACATGTAGCTAACCATACTATGGAGCATGTGTTATGACGCTATACATGTAACTAACCATACTATGGAGCATGTGTTATGACGCTATACATAAAGCTAACCATACTATGGAGCATGTGTTATGACTCTATACATGTAGCTAACCATACTATGGAGCATGTGTTATGACTCTATACATGAAGCTAACCATACTATGGAGCATGTGTTATGACGCTATACATGTAACTAACCATACTATGGAGCATGTGTTATGACGCTATACATGTAGCTAACCATACTATGGAGCATGTGTTATGACGCTATACATGTAGCTAACCATACTATGGAGCATGTGTTATGACTCTATACATGTAGCTAACCATACTATGGAGCATGTGTTATGACGCTATACATGTAGCTAACCATACGTATTTTAACATGCACATTAATTTGGACTTTTTAGTTTCATTACGGTGCTTCACACTTTACTATATAGTAAACTAAGGGAATTTAAATATTTACTGGGCGCCCCAGTCGCCCCATGGCCACGGCACCCTGTGTTAGGGCACAGGTTGCACACCATAAAGGCATGTATTACCATAATAGAGTGCAACAAACGACCATAGAATACAACAAACGACCACAGAGTGCAACCACCGACCTAAGAGTGCAACTGACTACCATAGAGATTGCAACTGACTTCCATAGAGTGCAACTAGCAACCACGGACCACGCCATGTTCATAACCTTAAAACAAAACTTCTGGAAAAGAGCGGAATAATAAAAAATTAAAATGAAATGCGCCTTTGAAGTGATTAAGGTGTGACGTCAGCCTTTTCTGACATGACTTTCTAACGTGATTTTCTAACATGAGATATGATAGCACGTCTTGCAAGTGGTGTATGATAGCAAGTCTTGCAAGTGGTGTATGATAGCAAGTCTTGCAAGTGGTGTATGTTAGCACGTCTTGCAAGTGGTGTATGATAGCACGTCTTGCAAGTGGTGTATGATAGCAAGTCTTGCAAGTGGTGTATGATAGCAAGTCTTGCAAGTGGTGTATGATAGCACGTCTTGCAAGTGGTGTATGATAGCAAGTCTTGCAAGTGGTGTATGATAGCACGTCTTGCAAGTGGTGTATGATAGCAAGTCTTGCAAGTGGTGTATGATAGCAAGTCTTGCAAGTGGTGTATGATAGCACGTCTTGCAAGTGGTGTATGATAGCAAGTCTTGCAAGTGGTGTATGATAGCACGTCTTGCAAGTGGTGTATGATAGCAAGTCTTGCAAGTGGTGTATGATAGCAAGTCTTGCAAGTGGTATATGATAGCACGTCTTGCAAGTGGTGTATGATAGCACGTCTTGCAAGTGGTGTATGATAGCAAGTCTTGCAAGTGGTGTATGATAGCACGTCTTGCAAGTGGTATATGATAGCACGTCTTGCAAGTGGTGTATGATAGCACGTCTTGCAAGTGGTATATGATTGCAAGTCTTGCAAGTTGTGTATGATAGCACGTCTTGCAAGTGGTATATGATAGCACGTCTTGCAAGTGGTGTATGATAGCACGTCTTGCAAGTGGTATATGATAGCAAGTCTTGCAAGTGGTGTATGATAGCAATTCTTGCAGGTAGTGTATGATAACACGTCTTGCAAGTGGTATATGAGAGTATGTCTTGCCGGTAGTGTATGTTAGCATGTCTTGCAGGTGGTGCAGGATAGCACGTCTTGCAGGTAGTGTATGATAACATGTCTTGTATTTAGTGTATGATAGGATGTCTCGCAGGTGTATGATAGCACGTCTTGTATTTAGTTTATGATAGCATGTCTTGCAGGTGGTGTATGCTAGCATGTCGTGCTAGTTGTGTTTTGATAGCATGTCTTGCAGGTGGTATATGAGAGCATGTCTTGCAGTTGTGTATGATAGCATGTCTTGCAGGTTGTGTATGATAGCTTGTCTTTAAATACTTACCTTGGAATCAGGCTTTCGTGACCCTTGTGTGCAAGTAAGTCATGGGTGAGAGGGACAATTGAAATAAAGTTTTTACATTTATATATTAAAACTGCAAATGAAATTCAGGTCAGTTTAATCGTTCAAAAAGAGCCGATTTCTGGGTACATTACGATTAATTGATAAAACACCAGCAAAGACTTCCACAGCTTGGACCAGAGCGTGTGCTTCATGAGCCAACACAATTTTTCCGGAGTGATTCTGTAGGGGAGCTGGTGCTCGGCTGAGCCAACACAATTTTTCCGGAGGGATTGTGTAGCGGCGCTGGTGCTCGGCTGAGCCAACACAATTTTTCCGGAGGGATTGTGTAGCGGCGCTGGTGTTCGGCTGAGCCAACACAATTTTTCCGGAGGGATTGTCTAGCGGCGCTGGTGCTCGGCTGAGCCAACACAATTTTTCCGGAGGGATTGTCTAGCGGCGCTGGTGCTCGGCTGAGCCAACACAATTTCTCCGGAGGGATGAAGTAGCGGAGCTCGGTAACAATAAGTTATGATCCACAATTCTGGTTGTAAAGTCTTGATATGTACACTTACGAGACTTTACGTGTTCAATGGGGTAGAATTCTACTACTGGATGATCCAAAGTGCCCTAGTAAATAGCCAATAAACAAATAGCCAATCAATAGGGTAACCTTATTAATCTCTGGTGGTCCATGCTCTCCCCCCCCCCACACACACAGACAAATTAATTACTTAAACTAATAATAAATAATTATTTCTAAAAAAATTATATTTTTTTAAAAATGTCTAGTCCAAAGGCAATTCTTTAAATTTTTAACATTTCCCTTCTGTCTCCTTGTCCAAGCAGACGGCCATGGTGTTTGAGGTGACTCCTTTATCAGACGAGTGGATGGATGTGGCTGCTAAGTTTCACGATTCTTTGAACTACCCAGAGTTTACGATAGTGAGAATACACCGAGTGCAAAACCCGGTGCTGTGGGCCCACTTTGCACTGTGAGATATATTTAACATATATTCATTAAGTGTATATAAGCTTATTTTATAAAAATCCTAACTGATTCTCATCTTATGCTTACCCATGGAATGCGCTCCATTTCACTGCTCTCTAAGTTGTTATATCTATAGTGTCCATAACATTTAGATAATCCGTACCATTTCACTGCTCTCTAAGTTGTTATATCTATAGTGTCCATAACATTTAGATAATCTGCTCCATTTCACTGCTCTCTAAGTTGTTATATCTATAGTGTCCATAACATTTAGATAATCTGCTCCATTTCACTGCTCTCTAAGTTGTTATATCTATAGTGTCCATAACATTTAGATAATCTGCTCCATTTCACTGCTCTCTAAGTTGTTATATCTATAGTGTCCATAACATTTAGATAATCTGCTCCATTTCACTGCTCTCTAAGTTGTTATATCTGTAGTGTCCATAACATTGAGATAATCCGTACCATTTCACTGCTCTCTAAGTTGTTATATCTATAGTGTCCATAACATTTAGATAATCTGCTCCATTTCACTGCTCTCTAAGTTGTTATATCTATAGTGTCCATAACATTTAGATAATCTGCTCCATTTCACCGCTCTCTAAGTTGTTATATCTGTAGTGTCCATAACATTGAGATAATCCGTACCATTTCACTGCTCTCTAAGTTGTTATATCTATAGTGTCCATAACATTGAGATAATCCGTACCATTTCACTGCTCTCTAAGTTGTTATATCTATAGTGTCCATAACATTGAGATAATCCGTACCATTTCACTGCTCTCTAAGTTGTTATATCTATAGTGTCCATAACATTGAGATAATCTGCTCCATTTCACTGCTCTCTAAGTTGTTATATCTATAGTGTCCATAACATTTAGATAATCTGCTCCATTTTACTGCTCTCTAAGTTGTTATATCTATAGTGTCCATAACTTTGAGATAATCTGCACCATTTCACTGCTCTCTAAGGTGTTATATCTATAGTGTCCATAACATTGAGATAATCTGCACCATTTCACTGCTCTCTAAGTTGTTATATCTATAGTGTCCATAACATTGAGATAATCTGCACCATTTCACTGCTCTCTAAGTTGTTATATCTATAGTGTCCATAACATTGAGATAATCCGTACCATTTCACTGCTCTCTAAGTTGTTATATCTATAGTGTCCATAACATTTAGATAATCTGCTCCATTTCACTGCTCTCTAAGTTGTTATATCTATAGTGTCCATAACATTGAGATAATCTGCTCCATTTCACCGCTCTCTAAGTTGTTATATCTATAGTGTCCATAACATTGAGATAATCCGTACCATTTCACTGCTCTCTAAGTTGTTATATCTATAGTGTCCATAACATTGAGATAATCTGCTCCATTTCACTGCTCTCTAAGTTGTTATATCTATAGTGTCCATAACATTGAGATAATCTGCTCCATTTCACTGCTCTCTAAGTTGTTATATCTATAGTGTCCATAACATTGAGATAATCTGCTCCATTTCACTGCTCTCTAAGTTGTTATATCTATAGTGTCCATAACATTGAGATAATCTGCTCCATTTCACTGCTCTCTAAGTTGTTATATCTATAGTGTCCATAACATTGAGATAATCTGCTCCATTTCACTGCTCTCTAAGTTGTTATATCTATAGTGTCCATAACATTGAGATAATCTGCTCCATTTCACTGCTCTCTAAGTTGTTATATCTATAGTGTCCATAACATTGAGATAATCTGCTCCATTTCACTGCTCTCTAAGTTGTTATATCTATAGTGTCCATAACATTGAGATAATCTGCTCCATTTCACTGCTCTCTAAGTTGTTATATCTATAGTGTCCATAACATTGAGATAATCTGCTCCATTTCACTGCTCTCTAAGTTGTTATATCTATAGTGTCCATAACATTGAGATAATCTGCTCCATTTCACTGCTCTCTAAGTTGTTATATCTATAGTGTCCATAACATTGAGATAATCTGCTCCATTTCACTGCTCTCTAAGTTGTTATATCTATAGTGTCCATAACATTGAGATAATCTGCTCCATTTCACCGCTCTCTAAGTTGTTATATCTATAGTGTCCATAACATTGAGATAATCCGTACCATTTCACTGCTCTCTAAGTTGTTATATCTATAGTGTCCATAACATTGAGATAATCTGCACCATTTCACTGCTCTCTAAGTTGTTATATCTATAGTGTCCATAACATTTAGATAATCTGCTCCATTTCACTGCTCTCTAAGTTGTTATATCTATAGTGTCCATAACATTTAGATAATCTGCTCCATTTCACTGCTCTCTAAGTTGTTATATCTATAGTGTCCATAACATTTAGATAATCTGCACCATTTCACTGCTCTCTAAGTTGTTATATCTATAGTGTCCATAACATTTAGATAATCTGCTCCATTTCACTGCTCTCTAAGTTGTTATATCTATAGTGTCCATAACATTGAGATAATCTTCTCCATTTCACTGCTCTCTAAGTTGTTATATCTATAGTGTCCATAACATTTAGATAATCCCCACGATTTTATTGTACCGAAATTTCGTGTTTTTGGTTTTTTAAATCAATTTAAACGCTGTAGATTAGTACATCCACCCAACACCCATACCCACCCTACCCCCCTGCGACATAGAAATTTAAGCAAATGAGTTAACGAAGTAACGTGTTCCTGCAACTTTTTGTATTATTTAAAAAAACAATGGTAGGGAACCTATTAACTCCATCATAATCTTGGACCGACCCCCTCTTTCTATAAGTCAAGCAGAAGTTAACGTGGACCAGCTCACGGGATATTGAATATATTGTGCGACGATGAACTCGTAGCAGGCTACGCTTGGTTTCATAATGACCTTATCTCTGTGAAGTGTTCAGCATTGATCTCTGCACTCTTAAGTTTATTGGTCAGACGACAGTTTTGTTTAATTTAGCGTAGACCAGGTGGTGGGAAATGTGACTTTAGCCTTCCGGTCTCGACGGTTACTCCAAGAGCCCCCTCCTTTGGCTGACGCCCTGGGAGGGCCACCCCCCCCCCCCCCCCCCCCCCCCCCCCTCGGCAGTCGAATCCAGCTTTTCTTTTAGTTGAGGCAGGCGACGATTTCATAATTTAGCCGAGACCAGGTGGTGGGAAAAGTGACTTTAGCCCTCCGGTCTCGACGGTTACTCCAAGAAACCCCTACTTTGGCTGACGACCTGGGAGGGCCACCCACCCCCCACCCCCACCCCCCCCCCCTCGGCAGTCGAATCCAGCTTTTCTTTTAGTTGAGGCAGGCGACGATTTCGTGACACCACACGTTTGTGACCACAGACTTACGTTTAATGATTGCAGGTCGCTCCGCGCAGGTCACCGCAGGCATAATACATGTCTAGTCATCGGTGTGATTCTATCTGTTCGCCCCGGTTCACAGCAACCAGTTCTTAAAATTACGAAAGCTTATAATGAGCCGGTGTTTTATTATCCTAAAAATGTAAAAGTATTTAACAGAATGTGTTCGTAAAACTTACATGCCCTTACAGAAATTACCTGCCTTCATAGAAATTACCTGCCTTTATAGAACATGTTCCTGGAAATTTGAGATGCCATCACTGAGAGATAGTATACACAAATGTGTATTGAAACAAATTCCAACTGTATTTGTGATGTAGCCAGAAACCAAAGGGCAGACGGCTCACCGGTCGACCAAGACTTAGATGGATTGATGATCAAAAGAAGGAGTTGCATCAGCTGCGGGTCCTGGATCCGAGGCGAAAACCAAGGATCGATCCGAATAGAAAGATGAGGTGAAGCAGGCCAGGGCCCCAAATGGGCTGAGGTGCCATTGATGATGATGATGATGATGAACTATTTTGGTACAAAATTAGAACACTTTGACGTAGCTGACAGTTATAAATGTTTCGTCAATCCCGGCGAGCGTCACAGGGCACGAAAAACTTTGTAAAACCTGGATATCTTATATCTCTGTGTTGTTTTTATATTCAATTGAAACGTAAGATTTTTTTTTTTACACCTGATCAGGAAACGCAAACAAATAGTGCAAGATCTGAATGGCCTTGACGCCGATGAGAAACGCTTGTTCCACGGGACGTATCGAGAGAACCTCGAGGCTATCGCCAGGAGAGGTTTTGACGTGCGAATAGGCAAAAAGCACGGGAAAATGTACGGGGAAGGTGAGCCACATATTCTTTTATTAATAATTGTAAATCCTTTATGTAACGTGGTGTTTGATGGACCGAATACGCACGTTAGACGGTGGCAAAATGTTCAAAGTTTTAACAAATATGTATATTTTTTTCGACGGATTTTTACTTTAAGGTGTAAAAACATATAAAAACTGAGATTGAAAGTGATATTGAACCTGCTGTTGTGATGGATGTGTTGTGACAGAAGATGTCACTTTTATAAGTACGTTTTAAATTAGATATTAATTCGTAATTTTTTTTCTTTACTTTTAATAAATTTTTAGTTTGAAAGTGTGAAGTACTTTTTTTGTGGAGAGGGTTGGGGGAGGGGGGGGGTGCGAGATTTTGTGACAGATTGTAACAGTGGTGAGGCAGGGTGTAAACAATTTAAAAAATAGTGTGATGTACTTATGTGAAGAGCCAGGAGCTTTGTTCTTGTCAAGGTAGATGTTAAATCTACTTACCCACGAAGGCCAACAGATGTTAAATCTATTTACCCACGAAGGCCAACAGATGTTAAATCTATTTACCCATGAAGGCCAACAGATGTTAAATCTACTTACCCATGAAAGCCAACAGATGTTAAATCTACTTACCCATGAAGGCCAACAGATGTTAAATATACTTACCCATGAAGGCCAACAGATGTTAAATCTACTTACCCATGAAAGCCAACAGATGTTAAATATATTTACCCATGAAGTCCAACAGATGTTAAATCTACTTACCCATGAAGGCCAACAGATGTTAAATCTACTTACCCATGAAGGCCAACAGATGTTAAATCTACTTACCTAACCAGGTCAACAGTTCTTAAATCTGCTTACGCATCAATAGTTATTAAATCTGCTTACCCATGAAAATCATCAGATGTTAAATCTAATAACCGAACCAGGTCAACAGATCTTAAATCTGCTTACCCATGAAGGCCAACAGATGTTAAATCTACTTACCTAACCAGGTCAATAGATGTTAAATCTATCTACCCAAACAGGCCAACAGATGTCAAATCTATCTATTTAACCGGGCCAAAAGATAGATAGAATGATTCCCACCCCCTCTGACCGCTAAACGGTGCTGCTGGGTGCCGTCCATGGCTTGACATGTAAATAGTTCTGTGGTTGGCGGGTTGAATATATATATATATATATATATATATATATATATATATATTTTGTATATTGCTGTTTTTTATTCAATATATTTGTGTTATTTTTTTTTACTAAACGGTGCTGCTGGGTGCCGTCCATGGCTTGACATGTAAATAGTTCTGTGGTTGGCGGGTTGAATATATATATATATATATATATATATATATATATTTTGTATACTGCTGTTTTTAATTCAATAAATTTGTGTCATTTTTTTTTAAAGTCATGATAATGTTTGCTAATATTTTATGTGCAGCGCGTGGAGCCCAGCCCAAGGATGGTGTACCACGCAATATAAGACTACTGTAATAATGATAATAATAATAATAATGTTCAATGCCAGCATTTATGCCCAAGTTGTTTTTTTTTTCATTATGCGGTATATTTTTATGATTGGGGATCATTTCTTTTATATGATCCTGCGCCCATGCTTATATACAAACTATATCAAAGTATTAGTTTAAATAGCTATAACAACGAGATACAGACACAGTTTAATCAATGTTAACTTCCTGATGTGTGTTCCAGGTACTTACTTCGCCAAAGACGCGAGTTTTGCTCACACGTTCTCAGACTGCGGCGGCAACAGAATCAGCGCCCGCTGGAACATCGCGCCCCCCATCGCCACACCCTTCTATCCACCACCATACTTGGACCCAAATGTTTTCCTACTGCAGCAGCTGTCACTAAACCCGAATCTTCCCTACTGCGGCCTCGCGAGACACGCGCCACCAACGGCCCGCGGCTCGCCCCACATGCCCTTGAACGTTTTCCCGGAGCAGCCTCCCTCCTTCCAGATGGGCACGTCGGACATTTGGCCCGTCTTCAACCGTTTCGCCCACCCTCGCAGCCACTTTATGATCTCTTCCCGCGTGCTCGTGGGGCGCTACACGCAAGGGTACACCGATCTGAGGCGTCCACCGCCCTACGACCACAGCGACCCACTCGTGAAACTGTACGACACGTGCGTGGACAACATCTGCAATCCCAAGATGTTCGTCGTCTTCGACCACAATCAGACGTATCCGGAGCACGTCGTGGAGTACATCTGGACGAGGGACGCACAGCCGGCGCAGTTTTATTATAACTGAGCCCGTGTCCCACGACCGGACTGTGCAGCTGTCAAGATTTGCCGGATTCCGCACGGGTTTCATCGTAAGCTGAAAAGAAACTGAAGAAGTTCGTGCGGTTCTATTATACCCCCCCCCCCGAGACTTTAACAACAACAACAAAAAATGCCCGCGTCGTCAAAAAAGTTGTTCTTTTTAATACGTGGTGTACAGTTTCATACGGTGTCATCAAAAGGGGCGTTTACTCTCCCCCCAACCCCCACAACTGAGTGGTGGAAGCGAACCAACCCCCCCCCCCC
>CAXITT010000073.1:1071892-1084858 GCA_964033795.1 Lymnaea stagnalis
GAGTTAACACGGTTGTTGGTGTGACGGAACCACTATCCCTCTCTTCCTTCAAAGATTAATATTATACTAGGGCTTAACCGGGTGCAGTTTCTTTTACACCAGGTCCGGGTGTTTTGAGAATACACCCGGTGAGTCCAAGTGTTACAACAAACCAAAAAAAAAAAAAAAAGTTAACTTTTCATTTTTTTATAATACGCAACGCAATCTATGTGCACTATGTTGCTGTGAGGGCGCATTGCCTTCGTCAACCGTTGGTGGCCAAAATACACGCGTATAGGGACAGGCAGTTGCCGGATCCCGGAATAGAGATGTACTATTGGAGAGTACTTTTGAAATAAAACATGTGGAGTTGTTTGGGGGGGGGATGGGGGTTCGGGTGAGAAGAGGAATCAGGACACACCAGAAGCCAAATATATCATAAGAGATTTACATGTTGGCCCATCAGATTTACATGTTGGCCCATCAGATTTACATGTTGGCCCATCAGATTTACATGTTGGCCCATCAGATTTACATGTTGGCCCATCAGATTTACATGTTGGCCCATCTCTAAATCCCAGTGATCTCACATTCATACCACGAGCTTTAATGATATGGTAAACAGCACCGCATCGCCGTGCATGGTAACACCAGCAAATGAAAATGTATCGTATTACCAATAACTCTAACGAATGTATGGTAATACAACCCAAAGAGAAAATGGGTTTTATTTTATGTTTGTGTCTGTTTTCAGATACGGTGCTGTTAAGATAACGATAGACGCCATGAGTAAACATTACAGGGCGTCCGGATACCGGTCCATGGCCTTGGCTGTCGACCAGGGGCACGACCTGAACGTCATTGTGGACCTGAGCCGATGTGAAGCGTCGAGGAAGAAGCCAGCGATCATCATTGGAAGCCAAATTACAGGTGAGGAGACGTGTGGAGACATGTGGCTGATGTGTGGGGAGACATGTGGAGACATTTTGGCTGATGTGTGGGGAGACATGTGGAGACATTTTGGCTGAAGTGTGGGGAGACATGTGGAGAAATTTTGGCTGATGTGTAGGGAGACATGTGGAGACATTTTGGCTGATGTGTGGGGAGACATGTGGAGAAATTTGGGTGATGTGTGGGGAGACATGTGGAGACATTTTGGCTGATGTGTGGGGAGACATGTAGAGAAATTTGGGTGATGTGTGGGGAGACATGTGGAGACATTTGGCTGATGTGTGGGGAGACATGTGGAGAAATTTGGCTGATGTGTGGGGAGACCGAATGAGACGGGCGAGATATTTTTTTGCGTTTCCTGAAATTAGTAGGAAAGATATTAGCTCGACTAAAAATTTGACGGACGTTTGTTCAAAGCAAACATTGACGGACGTTTGTTCTAAGCAAAATTTGACGGAAGTTTGTTCAAGGGAAAATTTACGGAAATTTTTTCATGGGAAAATTGACGGAAGTTTGTTCAAGGGAAAATTGAAGGAAGTTTGTTCAAAGGAAAAATGTTTGGAAGGAAATTTGTTCAGACGGAACTTTGTTCCCACACATAATTTTTTAACGGAGACTTTTTTATTTACGGACTTTCTCTTTTTTGAGTTAGAAAAATGTAAACTTTTAAATACACTTTATTTTGTTGTCTTTCCCCCCATTATTTCCTTTAAAACAAACTTGTGTTGTAAACATTTCTAGCAACCATATTTTGATGTAATTAAAAAAGATAATGATGTGAAATCCAACCGAACAAAAGACAGTATGTTTAATTTTAATAGATGATGTGGGTCTATAACATTTGTGTGGGGGGTGTAAAGAGATGTTAAAATATGATAAGATAAGATAGCCGAGAAGAAGATGCTGTGGACTTAGTGAAAAGGAAAGAAAACGTGCTTTGAATAAGAAAATGACATGTGATTGTGATGACATAAGAAAGGATGGGGTGTGAAAGCAAAGCATCGTTAAATTAAAATTACTTTTCACTTATTGGTGGCGTGTAAAAATTAATATAAGGAATTCATGGAATTTTGTGCTCTCTTTTTTCCTTGACCAGATTACGATGTTGTGAATGGCGGCAAGACACTTGAGGTGTTCCTTCCACTTCCGGTCATGACCGGGGAACAGAGAATACAAGGTGAAGGTTTCATTGCTCAGTTTCTGAAAAATGGCGACGTGGCCATAATGAAGATTGGCAGCCCTCGGCCCTCGTTGATTGATCAGCTGCGTGTAGGCCCCGCCTTCAACTGCAAACTCTCGACCCAGAATGCTGTACATACGAACGATGTGAACGAAAATAGCGTGAAAGTTTTCTATAATAAGTAAGGGAGAATTTGGGAAGTTAAAAGAAGTCCAAACACGTGGAAAGAAAATCGGGATTTCCTCAACAACCAAAAATTGTAGGAAATCTGCAAGTGTTGTGGTTTTGATGATTATATTATAATTAAAATACTGATGGGACTTCGAATGGGACTTCGAATGGGACTTTCACATTGGTGTTTTAAATAAAAATAACACCAATGTCTTCCTGAAAGTGAAAAGGGCAGAAGAAAAAAAATGCCACAACTGCATGAAACGCCGGGCTTTGTTTCAAATAACGAGTGGAGTCTTAGTGTGTATCGATGCCCTGGTGTCCGGCATAAACGGCCTCTCATAGTTTCTGGGACATGTACGCACGGGAGGCGATATGAAAACTAAACATTTGTAATAATCTTTACGTGACCGGAGGATTTTTGTTGAAATGAAAGTAACAAGGGCAGCTACTGTGGTTGCCCGGATTATTAACGGTGCCTAGTAACCTTGGCGATAGTGAATTTTTAAATAAAATTGTTTTTAAAAAAAAAAGATACCCCAGTTACGTCTGCTGTTGCCTCAACGAGCAAAGTGATGTTCTGCCACTGTGGTCTTGATTTAGCTAGTTTGCTACGGTGGTGAACAAAAAAATGGCCGCAGCTCATCAAGTATTCTGGCATTTAAAATCATTCGTCCCATAAAGTTTATAAGCACACGTTTGTTTGTTTTTTTAAACATACGTTATTTTAAACTGTCATGTTCTACAAAAAAATATGATGTGGTGGCCAAACAATGTTTTTTTTAGAAAAACAAACAAATAAAAGTGAATAATATGACAAAGTGTGTCAGACGTGAGGGATATTACCACCGTGTTGATTCCAATGTGTTCGGGGTGCTCTACGAAGTTTACAAGACACATCACCATTGGGAAATAAATTAAACAAGGGAGGCAACGGTACTTTTTATTTAATGAATTGTATCCCTTGTATATGTTCTCTTTTTTTTTTTTTTTTTTTTTTTTAAACATTTTGTGTTAATTTTAAAAAAAATCTCTTTTTTTTTTTTTTTTTTTTTTTTTTAAAATTTTTTTTTAAATTTAAAAAAAAATTTTACTTTTGGCGCGCAGCCCCAACGTTTTCTAGTTTTTAAAAGAAAAATTTTCATTTTACACTTTTTTTTAAAAGTTTAATTTTATAATTTGGCAGTTTATTTTTTTTTTCAAAATTTTTAATTTTTTTTTTTCCATTAATTTCGGGTTAAATTTTTTTTTTTTTTTTTTTTTTTTTTTTTTTAGACATTATGTGATAATATTAAAAAAAATATTGACGTTAGCGCTGCAGCCTACAGCTTTCTCAGTGTTGAAAGAGCAAGTTTCCATTTACACATGTATTTAATACGTCTACATTATACATTCGGCAGTTAATTTATTTCATCACAATTTGTAAGTTATTTATTACCATGCATTACGGTGTACATTTTTTTTTTACAAGATAAATCTTGACCTTAATTTATTCCCATCGCAACGTGTCCATAATCTCTTGATTTATTTATTAAATAACTTGAAAATGTACTACTCATATCATTTCATGAAAGTTTCACAATAGTATAATTGTCGTAGTGTGTTTCCTTATGTTTTGTATACGTGTTAGTGTGAACTGTTGATGAACAATGACAAGTAAACAATGAGTGAACCAACTAATATTCCGACGGTGTGCGTTTCATGTGCTGGTGAATAAAAGTTTACTTTTCAAATAAATAATAATTTTGTTCTTTTTTTTAATTGCCCCCCCCCCACACACACACTTACTTTTTCATTATTTCAGCTGAGTGGAAAGCAAATCTTTGAGTATATCTATAATCTATATGAACTCAAATCTTTGAGTATATCTATAATCCATATGAATTCAAATATTTGAGTATATCTATAATCCACATGAACTCAAGTCTTTGAGTGTATCTATAATCTATATGAATTCAAATCTTTGAGTGTATCTATAATCTATATGAACTCAAATCCTTGAGTGTATCTATAATTAAATGAACTCAAATCTTTGAGTGTATCTATAATCTATATGAACTAAAATCTTTGAGTATATCTATAATCCATATGAACTCAAATCTTTGAGTATATCTATAATCCATATGAACTCAAATCTTTGAGTATATCTATAATCTCGGTTGATCAGACTCGGTTGATCAGACTCAGTTGGTCAGAAACAGTTGATCAGACTCAGTTGATGAGACTCAGTTGATCAGACTCGGTTGATCAGACTCAGTTGATCAGACTCGGTTGATCAGACTCGGTTGATAGACTCAGTTGCGCAGCCTCAGTTGATCAGACTCAGTTGATCAGACTCAGTTGATTAGACTCAGTTGATCAGACTCGGTTGATCGGACTCGGTTGATCAGACTTGGTTGATCAGACTTAGTTGATCAGACTCATCATCAACCCATCGTCATCCAACAATGGAAGGTATGCTCTTTGGAGCGGGAAAAACTCAACGCCATGTTTAAGTCTCATATAAAAGTAAGTCAAAATACTACATCATTTTCACGTCACCATATTTGATTGGTCACTTTCATCAAAATCTTAAAACACTTCGTAATCACATTGTCCTCGACACAAGTCCTTTTCCCCTAGCAATGTAAACTTTTTAATCCATAAATATATCTATTTCTATAGATGATCCTAGGGGAGTCCAGGAGAGAGGGTGGGGGAGCGGAGGAAGGGGGGGGGGGGTAAAATGGAAGTAATATTGTTTTAAATACAGATTAAAATGGGGACTAGGTTATTTTAAAGAGAAAATCTGACACCTAGCAATGTAAACTTTTTAATCCATAAATATATCTATTTCTATAGATGATCCTAGGGGAGTCCAGGAGAGAGGGTGGGGGAGCGGAGGAAGGGGGGGGGGGTCAAATGGAAGTAATATTGTTTTAAATACAGATTCAAATGGCGACTAGGTTATTTTAAAGAGAAAATCTGACTGATGAAAGATTATTCATAAATTAAGTGAGATAATAATTGGTGGTTGCCCTAGACATCAAACAGGGAAGCTAAGTGATTTGTATTTATTTATTTCATACCTTTTTATCGTTGAGCATACAAGTTAACTTACACAACAAAAGACCGTGTTACCCACCTGGCAGTACAAGCTTGCGGTACATTCTCTGACCTATCAACTACTCCGGAAGGGAGAGAAAAAGGCTGCCTAATGTGTATGTTGTTATTGCTTGAGTTGAGTAAAGCCTGGTAGCTTCCCTCATCCCTTGAAATGTCTGTTAGGATCATAGCCTCAATAGAATCATGGTCCTTTGCTCCCAAGATTACAGGTTTGCCTAGGTACACTTCCACGCTGATATTACCAGCTGGAACATTGGGGTCACCCTTGGTGTGAAAAAATGGGAAGAATTACTTTGAAGGTTCCTGAACTACTTGGAAAGCTAACTCTGTGAAATTTTAAATAATTATAAAATTATAATATTAAAACAAAATATGTGCATGAATTAAATTTAAAAAAAAATAACTTCACTTTTGTTATCAGTAAATAACAATGGTCGACCTGAACCCTTCTCTGTCCAGGTGAGTGAGGAAATGGTCGACCTGAACCATTCTCTGTCCAGGTGAGTGAGGAAATGACGTCACATTTTGGAGAAATGAAACATCCCTACGTTCTGGAAACTACAAAAGTTACTTATCGTGTACATCAAAATACCTTCTTGACTGAAATAGGCAATTATAGAAATGAGAGAGGGCATCTGCTTCCAAACTTAAAGCTCATCGAAAATCCTTTGGGAGTAAAATTGTCCCAGTTCCGTGTTAATTTACAATGAAATGCATTGGTTGCAATTACAAAATAACGTGTCTATCTGCGCTACTTCTCTTTTATATTGATTCTTAAAAATGTGAAGACCTAAAAATATGATTAGGCTTGACCCCTGAGAAAACAAAACAAGATTAAAGAGTCAACTTCATCTGCACACAGTCTGGACGAGATTAAAGGGTCCACTTCATCTGCACACAGTCTGGACGAGATTAAAGGGTCAACTTCATCTGCACACAGTCTGGACGAGATTAAAGGGTCAACTTCATCTGCACACAGTCTGGACGAGATTAAAGGGTCAACTTCATCTGCACACAGTCTGGACGAGCCAGTTTTGAAAATTGAGAAATGTATTCGCAGCAGGCAGAGATTTAAACATTGGCTTAAATCATTGGTGTAAATCACAGTTACTGAATGCATGCTCACAATCCTTAAATCCACATGTGAACCTTCGATTGGTCCTATACTTGATTGACTCAACCTGTCAGAAGAATAGATCTTTTATGACACAAAGCTTTGGCAATAAGCTCTTGACACAAAGCTTTGGCAATAAGCTCTTGACACAAAGCTTTGGCAATAAGCTCTTGACACAAAGCTTTGACAATAAGCTCTTGACACAAAGCTTTGGCAATAATCCTTGACACAAAGCTTTGGCAATAAGCTCTTGACACAAAGCTTTGGCAATAAGCTCTTGACACAAAGATTTGGCAATAAGCTCTTGACACAAAGCTTTGGCAATCAGCTCTTGACACAAAGCTTTGGCAATAAGCTCTTGAAACAAAGCTTTGGCAATAAGCTCTTGACACAAAGCGTTGGCAATCAGCTCTTGACACAAAGCTTTGGCAATAAGCTCTTGACACAAAGCTTTGGCAATAAGCTCTTGACAAAAAGCTTTGGCAATAAGCTCTTGACACAAAGCTTTAGCAATAAGCTCTTGACACAAAGCTTTGGCAATAAGCTCTTGACACAAAGCTTTGGCAATAAGCTCTTGACACAAAGCTTTGGCAATAAGCTCTTGACACAAAGCTTTGGCAATAAGCTCTTGACACAAAGCTTTGGCAATAAGCTCTTGACACAAAGCTTTGGCAATAAGCTCTTGACACAAAGCTTTGGCAATAAGCTCTTGACACAAAGCTTTGGCAATAAGCTCTCTGCTTCAGCATGTTGCGTCAACACTTAGGAAGTTGTGCCATGAGACAGGCAGTAGAAACTCCCATATCCAAACACCGGTTAGCTAGAAATTTAGTATATCTGGATGAAAATTGTGTGACCAAGCGATTGTGCCAGCTTTAGCAAGAGAAGCTAAAAAAAAACCTTAAGATTATATCAAAGGCAACCACACAAAAAAATTAATTTAAAAAAAATTGCACACTTTCAATGTTTGCTGCCAATTTTAAACAATACTATTTTTTATACATAAAGATTATATATATATATATATAAACTTAAAAAAAAAAAAATCATCATATTCATTTTTATATTATCTTGACTACCACTGTTCATGATTAGTTATAATATTCGAATTTCCACTGTGCTGTTTCAAATAAACATAAGAAATCACTGTGCATCAATCTGTGTTGAGTCATCAAATAGTTTGCAATAATTTAAACCCCCATAGAAAGCTAATGCAAACATGTTAAATTTCATTTCTGGTTTGAAAATAATGGTGGTTCACTGATATACCTTTCTCCTGTGGTTTAAGTAGCAGCCACTGCCAGCACATTCTAGAAGGGGATATTCCCCTCCATGTAGCAGCCACTGCCAGCACATTCTAGAAGGGGATATTCCCCTCCATGTAGCAGCCACTGCCAGCACATTCTAGAAGGGGATATTCCCCTCCATGTAGCAGCCACTGCCAGCACATTCTAGAAGGGGATATTCCCCTCCATGTAGCAGCCACTGCCAGCACATTCTAGAAGGGGATATTCCCCTCCATGAAAGCAAACATGTATTGAGTTGCAAGAAATGAAAAAATCAAACAGCTCTTATAGGATTTTAACTATGTGTATACATTTAAGTAAAGAAATTATAATCGAATGCCCAATAAAACGGTTGTGTACATTTTTTTACGCTTTAGAGCTCACCCCCAGTGGTGACATTGCCTTATAAAGAGGAAACTTAGGCTTGAAATTAATTACTAAACTTCGAGAAGATATCTTGGAAGGAAATATGCCAGCCAGTTTAACAGCTAAATTGATAACCTGAATAAAGCGAATACAATGACACAAACAAAAAATAGTCGCTTTATAAAAATTGATAATTTCATGATATCCCCAAATATTATGAAATACCATCGTCTCATGATCTAAACGTACATCAATCTAAAGATGAGCCGACTACGTGCTCAAGACTTTAAATTAAATATAGCCTACTTATAAATAAAGTGGGATAACTCCAGGCATGATTTCTCTGTCACACAAAAAAGCTGACCCAAAGTTTCATTCAGTCTCTGACAAGTTTAGCTTCTAGCGAGAGCTACACCCAACTGGTTAAAAACAACAACAACAACAAAAACAAACAACAACTGAGAATGCATTCAATAACTTCATTTGGGAGTTCACGTTCAAGGAGACTCATTCTTAATAACCGCTCTTACCAACTGAGGCAGATGAGGCTAAGGTGGCATCAACTAAAATGTGTGAGGTTGTGTCAGACATGACATTCTACATTAAGAAACGTTTACTTGTATCCAGTATTGAGAGAACATTGAGTTCAGTAATTTGAACTTAGAGAAGCTGTGTAGGCTAATTGAGCTTGGCCTTGACCTTGGCCAGCTAGCCTAAGTAAACGAATATAAAAATAACCTAGTTCGCCAAACTTTTGATGTTTTATTAGGGAACGTATTCTTAAGTCAGTTTAAATTAATGTAATATTTAATAGTTTGAAGTGTGTGTATGCGTGTGGGTGACTGTGTGTGTGTGTGTGTGTAAAGAGTGTGACTGTATGTGTGTGTGTGTGTGTAAAGTGTGTGACTGTGTGTGTGTGTGACTGTGTGTGTGACTGTATTTGTATGACGGTGTGTGTGTGACAGTGAAAGTGACACTGTGCAGTGTCTGTGTGTGTGACTGTGTGTGTGACTGTGTGTGTGACTGTGAATGGATTTGTGACTGTGTGTGTGTGACTGTGAATGTGTGTGTGGCTGTGAATGTGTGTGTAACTGTGTGTGTGTGTGTGAGACTGTGTATATGTGTGTGTGACTGTGCTTGTGACTGTGTGTATGTGACTGTGTGTGTGTGTGTGTGGTTGGGGGAGACACTTAATTCATTTAAGACACTAGCCCCAAGTTAATGATCATAATGGCAATGACGATGTTGACAGTCACCCAATGCAACAGTGTCTTTGTCTCCACAGAGTACCATTGTCCCTGTACTACGATTTCGACAAAAAGTAAACACTGCCCTATAGACTACAGTCTACAGACTACAGTAATAATGAGCAACTCAAATGATTACAAAATAAACTCGGGCCGACCGATAAAACTATTATAGGCAATAGTTATTAAGCATACGAAATACGGCCTAAGCCCTATCTACTGCTAGACTAGTAGTGTTATCTAAAGATAGTATTGCAAGAAATCGCACTGCTAGTAATGTTCGTGTTGGACAGTGTAGACGTGTTGTGGTTAGTAGGTCGTACGTCGTCCTGACTGATTCGTCATTCTGGTTCTAGCCACGATGATGATGACCATGATGGATTTACCAAACTTGGGCAGGTGAACGTCACTACAAATGTGACGATGTAGTTCCTACGAGGATAAACTTGAAATAATAGTAAGACCCTTCTGATTTTTTATATTTTTTTTAAACTTACGGTAAAAAAAATTAACGGAATCATTCAATGTGTGAAAAATGTGCTTTGTTTTATTTCGACCGATAATGATAAAAGTTTCAAGGTTCAAACCATTAATCTCCATCTTGATTTTGGTCGAGACATGGAGACAGTTTAACAGAGAAAGTTTAACATTAGTCACAATGCTATTATTATTATGTTTGCATAAAATAATTCTGATCCTCTATCCAGTGGTTCAAGCTCAATATTTAGAGTTATCCAGCATTATTATAATACGAGTTATAATATAAAAGTATAAGGATATAAGAAGGGGGCAAGCATTCAAGTCGTATGACGTCAATACCGACCTTGTTACACTATTTGTAATTATTAAGGCTAATACTAATATTAATCGTCTTATTTGATTTCAAGACTGACAAGAATGGCCAAATAAAGCAGCATGGAAGTTTTTTTTTTTTTTTTTAATATAGGCTACATATATATATATTTTTTTTTTAAATATATAATTTTCTTGTGTTTGGTATAAGCTACAATTATCTAATTTATTAAAAATTGTGTATGACCTTTGATAGTCTGCTGATAGTAAGGTTAAAGGTGAGCTAGACAATGGTGGCCTACTTTAAGTTTTTTTATATTTTTTTATCGCTTTTTATTTAAAGGGTTCCCCAGAAGTACATCAATACTGGGGTAGCACCTCTTCAAAGTCTACCCTTGCGGCTCTCTCATTAATTTGTCCCCCTGGCGCTAAACACTTGAGCTACGCCTCTGCCAGTGGCGTTGAAAGGGGGCGAACGGCGTGGTCCGCTTGAGCTGTGAGTACGTTAGTGGGTCTTTGGTAAGTTTTTGTTATTTTTTTTCTTCTTTTTGACCCCCGTCTGAAAACCAAACGAGAGATCACGTTCCTCCCACGGGTTTAGGTGACCCAGCGGCGGGACAAGAGCAGACACTACATCCTGATCATATCCAACAAGACCGAGGAGCGATCGATTTTTCTGGACTTATTCGGCCTACTTTTTCGAAATAACATAATAGTACGTAGTACCAATGCCTATTTCTTTCACTTTCAGTATCAGTATCGAAAGAATCAATCATTTCCGCTTAGTCGTCTTTCTTACAGTTTTTATATTTATATATTCTGACAAATGGTAATGGTGTAGAAACATACATTCCTACACATATAAAAGTTATTTATTATTTTATCTATTATTATTTATTCGTTTTATTTTTGTCTTATTTTATATTTGAATACTCTGCTGTGATAATAAGGCACAAGGCGCGATACTGCGGCGATACCGCCATGTGAAGGTCCTCATTCCATCTTGTCATGTTCACCATAATAATATGGTCCACAGCAACAAACAAACAACACAACAAACTATAATTAATTATGTGTGCCACTTCATGGCACAGTGTTGTGTCAGTTGGTTATAACCATCATCAGTAGACCCTATGCAATGTATGCATTTTACTACTAACTTCAATGTGTTTCATATGCGGCACTTGATTCATTCCTTCACTATTTGTACATGTGTAATTATAACCGATTTCCAAGAAACGCAGTGACGTATTTATTTGTTGAAAGTTTCGTCTTTGATTTTGATATGTGAAATGCGTTTTGGAGAAATAAATTAATCTTTGCAAGTAAGTTAATTTTGATAAAATATCATTTCATGATATCTTAAGGCTTAACAGTCTTTTGTAGAATGATTTATTTATTTACTTATTTATTATTTTGAAAATTCATATATTAATACAAAATATTGAGATTATGGGAGATTGAAATATTTTGTGTTAAAACCACGCAATTTATTTACCATAACTTGGCATAATAATCAGAGTGCAATTTCAGTTTTGTTAATAGTTTTATAATTTTAATTAAGTTGGTATTTTCAAATAACTATTTAACCATATCATTATTTTTGCAACACGATCAATGCAGAGTGAGAAATAGTGGGAATTTTAAAGACTACTCGCGCAAAGAAAGCCACGAAACGAAACATATGTTTACTTTCTGTTCACAAAATTGTTGCTAAGCATGGAAAATATTTCATCATTTGAAATCTCACACACAATACATAGTGCTGACATCGACTAAGCTCCTTTAATAGCAAAATAAGTCTTATTATTATTCACGACGTTTAAGTTTTCAAGCTTACAGAACCAATCCAATAATTGCTAAACATTGAACACGAAGTCCCTCCCTGTGCTTTGCCCACCTCACCACTTTCTTCCATCCCTGCCCATGGAGCTACAGCCCTTCTAGGGCTTTGCCAACCTCACCACTTTCTTCCATCCCTGCCCATGGAGCTACAGCCCATCTAGGGCTTTGCCCACCTCACCACTTTCTTCCATCCCTCCCCATGGAGCTAAAGCCCATCTAAGGCTTTGGCCCACCTCACCACTTTCTTCCATCCCTACCCATGGAGCTACAGCCCATCTAGGGCTTTGGCCCACCTCACCACTTTATTCCATCCCTGCCCATGGAGCTAAAGCCCATCTAAGGCTTTGGCCCACCTCACGACTTTCTTCCATCCCTACCCATGGAGCTAAAGCCCATCTAAGGCTTTCGCCCACCTCACCACTTTATTCCATCCCTGCCCATGGAGCTAAAGCCCATCTAAGGCTTTGGCCCACCTCACCACTTTCTTCCATCCCTGCCCATGGAGCTAAAGCCCATCTAAGGCTTTGGCCCACCTCATCACTTTCTTCCATTCCTGCCCATGGAGCTACAGCCCATCTAGGGCTTTGGCCCACCTCACCACTTTCTTCCATCCCTGCCCATGGAGCTATAGCCCATCTAGGGCTTTGGCCCACCTCACCACTTTATTCCATCCCTGCCCATGGAGCTACAGCCCCATCTAGGGCTTTGGCCCACCTTACCACTTTCTTCCATCCCTGCCCATGGAGCTACACCCCCATCTAGGGCTTTGGCCCACCTTACCACTTTCTTCCATCCCTGCCCATGGAGCTACACCCCATCTAGGGCTTTGGCCCATCTCACCACTTCCTTCCATCCCTGCCCATGGAGCTACACCCCATCTAGGTCTTTGGCCCACCCCACCACTTTCTTCCATCCCTGCCCATGGAGCTA
>CAXITT010000073.1:1087577-1104446 GCA_964033795.1 Lymnaea stagnalis
CCTCATATCCCGGCTTCATATCCTGGCCTCATATCCTGCCCTCATATCCCGGCCTCATATCCGGCCTCATATCCCGGCCTCATATCCCAGCCTCATATCCTGGCCTCATATCCTGGCCTCATATCCTGGCCTCCAATCGTGGCCTCATATCCTGGCCTCATATCCTGGCCTCATATCCTGGCCTCATATTTTGGCCTCATATCCCGGCCTCATATCCCGGCCCCATATGCTGCCTCATATCCCGGCCTCATATCCCGGCCTCATATCCCGGCCTCATATCCCGGGCTAATATCCTGGCCTCATATCCCGGCCTGCTAAACTGAGGGCCTTGATTTCGTCACTAAATCGATCGAACCGTACCACGGGTAATTGTATTCTGCAACTTTATTATTTTCACGTACAAAAATTTAACAGTTCTGAGAGGAGAAGCATGCGAATCGAAGAATATGTAAACAATAATCAAAGATGCAACCATTAGATATAGATGTTGAATTCTAGTCTTGAATTTTTAAACTTTACCTGCAGAAGAGTTCCAGCACCCGTTAATGGTGAGCCTGCAGAATGTAAAAGTAAAAAGTTGTAAATAACATGTAACCATGGTTAATTCTCAGTTGTAAGATTAAATGATGATGTCACCATGATATAAAATTATACACGGCACGTAACACGCACGTGGCACGTAAGTTACACGCACGTGATGCGTGTGTGATATATATGTAGGCCTACTCAGAGCTGTCGATTGGGCCCTATACCTCTTCGTTCAAGAAATTTTAGGGGCCCAAATTTTGGGGTGTGGAACAAAAAGTTAACAATCCACTTTGAATACAGGGGAGGGGGGGTTAAAGCCGAAAAGGGGCAAGGGGTGGGGCAACGCCTGCCTTTAGGGTGTGCGACCTGTGCCCTAGCCCAGTTTATTTTAGTGAAGTGTGTCCGGGGTGGAGAAACGGTATTCTAACTTTTCATACAATGAGTTTTCATACAATGAG
Source organism: Lymnaea stagnalis (assembly GCA_964033795.1). Classification (NCBI taxonomy): domain Eukaryota; kingdom Metazoa; phylum Mollusca; class Gastropoda; family Lymnaeidae; genus Lymnaea; species Lymnaea stagnalis. The sequence continues at coordinate 1,088,564 of CAXITT010000073.1, forward strand.
TTTTCATACAATGAGTTTTCATACAATGAGTTTTCATACAATGAGTTTTCATACAATGAGTTTTCATACAATGAGTTTTCATACAGTGAGTTTTCATACAATGAGTTTTCATACAATGAGTTTTCATACAATGAGTTTTCATACAATGAGTTTTCATACAATGAGTTTTCATACAATGAGTTTTCATACAATGAAAGTTGCATTCTTAATTTGGATACTAGCACTGGATACTAGCACTATTTAAAAGTGGATGGGTTTATTTAAAGTGTCCCCCCCCCCCTTTTTGCACCCGTCCGTCACAATATGACGCTGGTACAGACTTGTCACAATATGACGCTGGTACAGACTTGTCACAATATGACGATGGTACAGACTTGTCACAATATGACGATGGTACAGACTTGTCACAATATGACGATGGTACAGATTTCACTGGACGACATCTCAAGGCCTGGGATTTTCTTAACAAATATAAGATTGTTCCCTACACGGCAAATCGTCTCTATCCACAAACCTGGATAACCCAAAGAAACATCATATATGGATGACACAGCTTGGCACCAGTGGCGTCGCAGTATTTGTGTGGAATTTTTTATTTTGAAAATTTTATGCGCCTACGGGACTCCATATCCAGGGGTTTAGTCCAAGGTTAACGGATCCCTTCCACCCACGGTGCTGGTGATGTCCCTTCCACCCAGGGTGCTTGTGATGTCCCTTCCACCCACTGTGCTGGTGATGTCCCTTCCACCCAGGGTGCTTGTGATGTCCCTTCCACCCACGGTGCTGGTGATGTTCCTTCCACCCAGGGTGCTGGTGATGTCCCTCCCACCCAGGGTGCTTGTGATGTCCCTTCCACCCACGGTGCTCGTGATGTCCCTTCCACCCGGGGTGCTTGTGATGTCCCTTCCACCCGGGGTGCTTGTGATGTTTCTTCCACCCGGACTTTGACAACAAAAGATATCTTATGAATTAGGCGTATCTGTGGGGGGGGGGGACGAATAGGGCTACAGCCCCAGGAGTTAATTTTTGGGGTTTATTATTAACATTATAAAAATATATGAGTGTGCTTTTGATTTAAAGGAGTTCGCCGCGAGATGCATTTAGTCAACGTAAGCGCCTACATTCTGGGGACTTTTAATTCTTGTCCATAGTCGATTCTTGAATTGTTTAAACTCTGCCCGCCTATAAATTTGCCTTCTGTCGTCTTGCCCAAACAGCCAGCCATGTTGTACGTGGTCTATCCTTTGTCCGAAGAATGGAATGAAGTTGCCGGAAGATTCCACAGTTCATTGAACGCTCCAGAATTTACGATAGTGAGGATACATAGAGTGCAGAACCCAATGCTGTGGGCCTACTTTGTGCTGTAAGGTTTTTTTTTATGTATCTACAACAGGTCTGCACAACATACGGCCCGCGGGCCACATGCGGCCCGCAAACATCGACTTTGCGGCCCGCGAAGTAACGAAATATTCTTTATTCGTATTATTTTCTTTATAGCTTTCCCCCCGTCCTATTTTCTTTTGGCCCGCACGTGTTTTTCATAAAGCATGACGGCCCGCCTTGCATTTTGAGTTGTGCAGGCCTGATCTACAAGCAATGTACATAGGTATAATGTCAAGGTCGGAGACCTTTCTGAGACTTACTGACTAGTCAAATTCAAAGCGAGGCTTGAAAAATGTTTGTAGATATCACACCACGTGACCAGCGTCACGGGTTGGGGGTGGTTGTCAGCCAATGCCACCCAGCTAGTGGCGGTATTTCAAAGTCTCCCATACTGCGCGATTATGGCTAAAGAATCTCTTCTACCCGACAATGTATCCAGAGATGAACTGATACCCGCACCCTTCCCTTACCATTACACTACGGGGCCGACGGTCTTAGTGCTTACATAGTTTATGAACAACGATTCAAATGAACCATTCTAAACGTTTGAAATAGGAACGTTAAAAAAAGTATACTTTTTTTTTTTAAATTCCCCTCCCCTCCCCCCCCCCCCCCCCCCCTTTTTTTTTTTTTTTTTTTTTTTTTTTTTTTTTTTTTNAAAGACGTCGGCATTTAAAATTATAAAATTAGAAGCACAAAACTTTGATTCGTTTAATGTGAATTCCTCATTTTTAAAGGATCGGATACATGAATTTCAAGAGCAATAGAAATTGTAAATATTGGTGGGTGGTGGGGGGGGGGGGAAAGGTTGGTTGGTGGGGGAATGTAGATCATTGCTTACAAGAGTTGCGGTAAAATTTTCTAAGAGTCATTAACACCTATTTGTTAAGAGAGGAAAATCGTATTGCTTTAGTCACAGGAGTGGGAAGAATGGGCGTGGAGGGGACAGTCGGCCGAGGCGAAACTTATTTTTTTTTAACGACAGTGTTCTCGGTCCACTGCACACATACGATGTCGCTAGTTGTCTGCTTCGCGGAGGATGTGTTATGTGGTTCTTGTGATTTAGCCGTGCCAAAGTGGAATGATCGCCCCCAACGTCACAAATTCAATATTTATTAGACCCCTAGTCTAGAGTCACCATTTGTGGTACATACTTAAAAGGAAAATTCGTTGATTCTATTTCATGATTCTAAAATGTGGTGTCATTAAAAGTGAGCTGCGTTGTGGTATAAAAGAGAAAATACTCTATTGTACTATAACTATTTTGTATGTAAATTATAGTATTATGTTATAAATATATTTTTTTAAAATATTTATTTATTTTTGGTTTATTTGTTTGTGTGTTACACGAGGAAGGTTTTTAATTACAGGAAACGCAGGCAAATGGCGCAAGATCTGAAAGGCCTTGACCCCGATGAGAAACGCTTGTTCCACGGGACATATCGAGACAACCTCGAGGCTATCGTCAGGAGAGGCTTTGACGTGCGAATAGGACAAAAGCACGGGAAAATGTACGGAGAAGGTGAGCCACTCATTTTTTTAAGAACAAATCCTATATCTTAACTTCCCTTTTGTTCGTGTTCCTTTGTGGCAAAAGGCAACATCTTCAGTAAGCTAATTGACCCACTTCCCGCCATCCTATCAAGCTGAAACTCGGCATCTAGACTAGTTGCTGATGACAAAACATTCTTTAACATTTCAGCCCCCCTCCCCCACCCGCAAACCCCCCAAAAATCATGTTTCCGATTTTTCAAAATACTTGTTGATGCCGAAGATTCTTCTTCTTCTTCTATATCTTAAGGGCCCACGATCAATTTATTGATTATTTTGGCTCCTATGCATGTAGATGGGATTTGCAATGATTCAAGAAAGGTCATACAGTTTCACCCCTAATAAAAAGTTTTTACGGCTTAACTCCCTTAACAAAGACCTTTGTTATTAAAAAATAAGATGATTGTTGAAGGGGAAAATGAATGAAATATAGAACGTGTTTTCAAAGAAGTTTCCCCATTAACATAAGCGCTTCTTAATAAATGATAAATCACGGTATAAATCACAAACAAACATTCATATAAAGGATTTATACGAAGATCTTACGTTTTAAATCTACGTTACATGGTTAATTGATATGGTGAAGACTTAGTTGGACATGATACAATGGCAAGCGTTTGGGCATTTTTTTTATTTGCATTTCTAAAAATCCTTTGAGAAAAGATATACAAATAGAGATATGATATAAATTACAGTCCGACGCTTCCCCGGGATGGGTGGGGGAAGATATTAGGACTTAAATTTACCATCCTGACTTCCCGGGAGAGTCGGCTGCGAACGCTTTTAACGCGGCGTTTTCGGTCGACCGGAAGTCACCGGGCGGGGAAAGCTTCCATCCGCAAATCCGATCGAGCGGCTGCGGGTAGGGGCGGTCCAGGTCCGGGGAAGTCCCTGGCGTGCCGCCGCACGGTCCGGCGTCAGGGAGACCCGGCGTCTGGGCTGTGCGGAGGTGCATCGGGGAGGGCATTAAGAGCTCACGCTCGATGGCCCACCGACGCCATTTCCCAATGAACATATTTAGTACATTGGCAAGTAGCTTCATCTGCTGAGCTGAGCCATGTAACATTCTTCTCACGTAGGGCTCTCCCGCCGCCCTGGCCTCCCCCGAAACCTCTAGTGAAGGGCACTCTGTCAACAGATGTGCTAGTGTTTCTGGGACGAAGCCAATATTTAGTGCACATGGCTAGAACGACAAAACATACTCTTATACTAAATTAATCAAAATAAGTGTTTTACTTAGTGCCCTGCGAATGGTGGCTGCATGGGGCAGCCGCCTCGGATGCCTTCATCAGGGAGCTAGAAAATCGTCAATTATCAATGTGTATATTTTATATGCCTATTTATTTCATTAGCTATTTATGAAAGACAAATGATGGGCCCCAGTTTCAGGCTTCGCCCCATCTGCATGTGTTCCTTCTCACGGCTCGGTGCGTTATTTCAATATATAAGTAACATTGACGTCTGCTGACATTTTTCTCAGGTACGTACTTTACCAGAGAAGCGAGATATGCTCACTCATTCACAGACTGCGGTGGCGACAGAATCAGCTCCCGCTGGAAAAATGGCCCCCCTGCCTGGACGCCCCTGTTTATACCGTACCCCTCCCCGGAGGTTCTCTTAATGCAGCAGCCGCCAGCAGACCCGGATCCACCCTTGAGCGGTCCAGCGTCCCCATCGGCCAACAGCGAGTGCCAGATGCCCTGCGTTTTCCCGCCTTTATTCCAGATAGGCACGTCAGACGTCGGCCACGTATTCAACCGTCTGGCTCACCCGCGGAGCCACTTCGTGATCTCCTCCCGCGTGCTGGTGGGGCGCTACACGCAAGGGCACCCGGATCTGAGGCGGCCGCCCCCCTGTGACGCACGGGATCCGCACGTGAAGCTGTACGACTCGTGCGTGGACGACATCTTCAGTCCAAAGACATTCGTCATCTTCGACCACAATCAGACGTACCCTGAACACATCATTGAGTACACCTGGACAAAGGGCGCGCAGTTTTAGTTTTTTTTTTTTTTAAATATCGCTTTGTGAAATATGTGGTAGAATCAAAGTGGGTCTGTGGGGCTCGACTCGGTCCTCACGTAAGTCTTTCACTTTAATGTAATTTATTGTTGTTTAATTTAAAATTGTTAATAGTGCATTTTATAATGTGTTTTTGTTATAATATTGTTACAATGCCATTACCGTCCATTCTCGCGTGTAGGTCTCACTTTTTGTTTTAGGGGTCCAACTTATTCATTCGACATCAGTTTCGCTTACTGTTATTCAGTTTTGGAGTAGACATTTATAATGTATATGAAAAGTCAGGGAAGTCTTTCCTTCACGTGCGCTCCTTTACGCTCTTTACGGCGATTGCTTTTCTGTTTTTGGGTTGTCATAGAAACGTTTCTCAGGTGTCTGTTAACAGATAGTATTCATATGTACGTTATAAAAAGAGGCATATCCCTTCCCATACTAAAGGAGTGACCTATTCTTTGGTGCGAATTTTACGCGAGTAAATACGGTACTTAATGAAGGCTTAATTTTATTTAAGAGATGAGTTGATGACGTCAAGTTCAGGTCAAGTGCAGTACTTCCGCGAAATGTCCGGGTAATAAATACAATATCCGGTAAGAGGTTTCACCTGAATTTTTTGGAAGAAAAAAATATCTGACAACCCTACCCTACCGTACTGACCGGTATTTGCTACTCCGGGGTGGGGAGGGGGGTAAAAAAAAGTGTGGGGGGGGGGTCTTGATTCTCTATATTTGGTCGACGATTCAGGGCAATGCAAAACAAGGTCATACTACTTGATTTGTTGCCGTGACTACAGGTACCGTTAATGGATTTGTGGCTGTATTTGGATGAGTGCCGCCGATGGTAGGAAAATATACATCTTGCCATGGTGGTCCACCTGGTAGGAAACTATACATCTTGCCATGGTGGTCCACCTGGTAGGAAACTATACATCTTGCCATGGAGGTCCACCTGGTAGGAAACTATACATCTTGCCATGGAGGTCCACCTGGTAGGAAACTATACATCTTGCCATGGAGGTCCACCTACTGGGTTTAGGGAAAATGTGGGGGTGCTTCAGCTGGATGGCTTCGTTGCGTCGTATATCAATAAGTGTTTTAAAATAAAGTATATACATATTTACACTGTTTACTTATTACAATACACGATTATCGTAAATACAATTTTACCCGGGACAAGACAATCGTTATAAGCTGTCCAAATAATGTGAATAATCTCCCCTTCATCGGTGGGGACTTCAGACGTTTTAAAAAAAAAATTATTAATTTAAATTAACAATTAATGATTGTTCACGTTAAAGTGAAGAATTTATTTCTTTGATTTAGCAACTTATACATTCACATTTATGTATGTGTGTTATGGCAAATAAAATTTGCAACTTCATATACATATATGATATTAATACAATTTTTAAAAAAATGTAAATATGCCTTTACAGCTTTACACATGTATGTATTTACAACTGACACATGATCATAATTAAATGCCAACTCTTATTTATGTCATTATAATTGAGCCGTTGTTTGATACATGGAGCAAACTGTGTAATCTCGCAAACCGTGACCACTTCAAATTGAATATCATTTGCTAAAAGCCACTTACTTCACTATAGGAGCCAGAATGATCAATATTCAAAACATTGATCGTGGGCCCTCAAAATATAGAAGAAGAGAAGACGTATCAACTATATTTGGAACTCTTTAATTTCACATTTGTCTGCGAGTCAACATTATTGTAATATAAATAGCTTTAAAGATTCATTTGTAAATTCAATAACTACATTTTTTACTACATACGGGTAACACTGTCTTTGTTGCAACTAATTTTTTTTTTTGTATATTACACCTTTAATGTCTACCTTACGGTCCAGAGTGACGTAAGAGTATAAGATCATGACTTAAGGAATCCTTACCCTCCCCGTCACGAAGTTCTGTGACCTTCAGATATCGGCCGAGAACAGAGCCGTGAAACTCACTCTCTTGTGACAAAGAAGTTGAGAATGGTAAACTGGGGTGGTGGAGCTTCAGGGCGGGCCGCTTCGTGGCCCACCTTACGGGGAAGCAAGGGAATTAAAGGGGCTGAAGCAGGGGAATTAAAGGGACTGTAGCAGGGGAATTAAAGGGGCTGAAGTATGGGAATTAAAGGGGCTGAAGCAGGGGGATTAAAGGGACTGAAGCGGGAGAATTAAAGGGAATGAATTAGGGGAATTAAAGGGACTGAAGTAGGGGAATTAAAGGCGCTGAAGCAGGGGGATTAAAGGGACTGAAGCGGGAGAATTAAAGGGGCTGAAGCAGGGGAATTAAGGGGACTGAGTAGGAGGGATTAAAGGGACTGAAGCGGGAGAATTAAAGGGGCTGAAGCAGGGGAATTAAAGGGACTGTAGCAGGCGAATTAAAGGGGCTGAAGTGGAAGAATTAAAGGGAATGAATTAGGGGAATTAAAGGGACTGAAGTAGGGGAATTAAAGGGGCTGAAGCAGGGGAATTAAAGGGACTGTAGCAGGGGGATTAAAGGGGCTGAAGCGGGAGAATTAAAGGGAATGAATTAGGGGAATTAAAGGGACTGGGTAGGAGGTATTAAAGGGACTGAAGTGGGGGAATTAAAGGGGCTGAAGTAGGGGAATTAACGAGCTGAAGCATGTGATCCTTATAACCCTGTTTTATTAATTTAAGAATCTGGAGCTTGGAAGGATTACACACACAAACACACACACAGATATATCAAATTGCGTGTTTTAATCTACTTTTATTCCAAGATCTTCTAACTATGTCATTTGGTAACGTAATAAATAATGTGCATTCATATATAAATTGTGTAATTATTGTCATGAAACCTTGTATTTATACATTAAAATGTGATTACATAAATATTCATTCCTCATATAATGTGGATTTATGTTGTTAAAGAAATAAAAGAATTCGAACATACCCCGGTGATTCTGACGTCATTGAATTGTTTGCTCGTTGTTTGACGTCATTGAATTGTGTGCTTGCTGATTGTCTAATGAATTGTTTGCTTGCTGATTGTCTAGTTTTTGGATCAAAAATGCTTTAAAATTTCGAAACAGAATAGTGTCACAGTTTATCCCAATGGTATAAAAAATATATCTGGTATTGATTGGCAAAGACTGATTGCAAATACACTTTAAATCTACGCTGAATTTGCATGCCACCTTCCATTGATTCTACATCCATTTTTACTCAAAATGTCAAATTTACCTTCATTCTCCATCTTGAAATTCCGTGTGAATTCTTATACGCCCGTAGATGTTGGTAAATTTTAAGTGCCGTACCAGCGGTTCTCAAATTAACCTTTTTTTTTCTCAGGCTGTTTGTTAGAATACGTTGGTGTACAACAAATCGTGTAGATACAACGCCAAAACAGGACACACTTCTGGTGGCAATGCATGAACATCTGATCTACTTACATGCATTTAAGTAACGCACTTTATAAGAATCACAATTAGGCCTACCCCCACCCCCCTTCCCCACTTTTTTTTTCACTCGCAGGTACACTTTTTTTTACGCTCCTGAACTATATTAATATTCTAGTGTTCCACCCCGTTCCACATTGCAGATTAAAGATATCATATTTTAATTGAAATATTTCCGGTATTTTGTAAGAATTTTCTTCAGCGCAGTCATCCGGTAATTTATATTACGCCATTGAACTCATTGTTACACAAAACATTCTTTCATAACTAGAGAATTATATTTATTATATTTCTTGACTGGTGACCTAAAACACTTCTATGGCCTAAAAATTTAGTAAAAGCAAAGTTTCGTCCCCGCTACGTCCCGACCGGACAACTCCCTGGGTGGTAGGGAGTGGTAACGCAACACCACCTCCCCGGAGAGGAAGTAAAGCCGACCCGACCCATCGGAGAGTGGACTGCGGACGCTTTAAACGCAGCGTCTTCGGTCGACCGGACGTCTCTCAGGCCAGGAGGGAGGTTCCTGGCGCGCTTCCGCATGGCCTGGAGTCGGGGAGACCTGGCTCTGGCCCCTGTGGGGGAGTGCCGGGGCGGGGGGTATTATGAGTGCGAACTCGACGACCCGCCGACACCATCTCCAAAGTGACGTTATTAGTAAAAGCAAAATGCGTTTGCAAAACTTTCAAACTATGTTGGTGGATACATCCTAACCACTACATCAGGGGGTCAGGAAAACTACGGCCCACGGGCCACATCTGGCCTGCGGCTTATAACATGACAAAGTGTACCTGTCGTGAGAGATATTACCGTCGGGTTGATTCCAATATGTTCGGGATACTCTCCGAATTTACAACACAATTTTTTTTTTTAAATGATGTAAACAAGGGAGGTGAAAATGTTTTTATTTATTGTTATGTCATTTAATGAATTACATCCCTTGCAAAATTTCCCGTCTTTAAATCATTGTAATTATGTTTTATTTTGATATTTTTAATTTAATTTTTTAAATGTGAGAATTTATGCGATACCATAACAATATTGACGTGAACACTGCGGCCTGCAACTTTCTCAATGTTTGAAGTGTAAGTTTCCACGCGAATCTATGATTAGCACGTCTACGGTATTCATGATACATTGGACAGTAGATTGATTTCATCACTATTTGTAAGTAAATTTATGACAATGCATTCTGGTGTTCATTTTTTTAACGAGACAAATCTTGACATTAATTTATTCCCATCGCAATGTTTAACATCAATCTACTTATTTATTTATTAAATAACTGGATCATGTACTTTGATATCATTTAATGAAAATTTTACAATACCATTTTTTTTTAAAATATCGTGAGTTGTTTGTTAGTGTTGTTAGCGTGTCATTGTGAATGTTGATGAATAAAGATAATTAAATAATTAGCGAAACATCTGATAATCCAAAGAGACCAGGGGATGTGGGGCTTCATGTGCCGTTGAATAAAACAATAAAGTTGTACTTTTTTAAAACTTCATATATTTGTTCATGAATTGTTTCTCCTAAATTAAGAGGACAAAGGAGCCTATCCATCCCCATCACCTGCCCCCCCCCCTCAACCCCCCCAACCCACTTAGTTCTTTCTGGTTTTAGCTGAATGTGGAGTGAATCTTTGAGTGTATCTTTATGAAACGTAACTGTTATCATTATAAATACGGTTGTCTTGTGTCATTAAAAAAAATTACTTTGATCCAAACTACAGCCATGGGGTTGGTCATCTTCTTTTACGCTGAGTCTCAAAAAGTGGTGAACCTTGACCTCTGGATGGCAGATGACGTCAGTAAAAGGGACACATTGTAGGAGCCGTATTCCAGACCCTCTTGAAGCTGATTTTTTTTTTCTCTAGGGTGGAGCGAAGGATTGGGGCGCCTGCCTTGAAAATATGTGCAGACTGCGGCAATGACGACATTACTTTCAATAACGTTAGAAGACTTTGTTGATATAACAATCTTTACAATCCATTGTCACTGACTTTGTTGATATAACAATCTTTACAATCCATTGTCACAGACTTTGTTGATATAATCCATTGTCACAGACTTTGTTGATATAACAATCATCTTTACAATCCATTGTCACAGACTTTGTTGATATAACAATCTTTACAATCCATTGTCACAGACTTTGTTGATATAACAATCTTTACAATCCATTGTCACAGATTTTGTTGATATAACAATCTTTACAATCCATTGTCACAGACTTAGTTGATATAACAATCTTTACAATCCATTGTCACAGACTTTGTTGATATAACAATCTTTACAATCCATTGTCACAGACTTTGTTGATATAACAATCTTTACAATCCATTGTCACAGACTTTGTTGATATAACAATCTTTACAATCCATTGTCACAGACTTTGTTGATATAACAATCTTTACAATCCATTGTCACATACTTTGTTGATATAACAATCTTTACAATTATTGTCCAGACTTAGTTGATATAACAATCTTTACAATTCATCTTCACAGACTTAGCTGGCTGATATAACAGTCTTTACAATCCATCGTCACATCCTTAGTTGATATAACAGTCTTCGGTATACGGTACAACTGCATCGTCAGCTTACAATTGGAGGCGTGCTCTTTGAAATGGGAACAATTCAACGAGAGCTTTACATCTCATATAAAGGTAGAACAAAACATTCAAACATGTTGTTTAAAATAGTCAATCATGTCGTTGAAAATATTACGTCATGTAGTTAAAATTATTACTTTATTATAAAGTGGGTTTTTTCTCCTTAAATTTCCCACGTGACATTTCCCTCCACAAAGGCCTACTTATAACCGTTTGCCAATATTTCGGTACTTTAGTAAAGAGAGCTGTTATAGAGAAGACAGTGAGATAAGGGCTTATCAGTTCATTACAAGTTCATCTGCCGAGTCCCACACACACACACTTCCACATTAGAGTCTTTATGTTTTGTTGATCTTTATTTTCATCCAAATTATAACTCATGGAATGTTAAAATAGTTCATTTGCAGTGGCCGATGTGCTGAAATTTGTACAGCTGGCTAGCCAACCTCACATTTCAGTTCAAGTTTACCTGAATCTTTAACTTCATGGCCACATCAATTTTCAGTTCCTGGGGACATCTCTTTTCAGTTCCTGGGGACATCTCTTTTCAGTTCCTGGGAACCTCACCTTCCTGTTCCTGGGGACATCCCTTTTCAATTCCCAGGGAACCTCACCTTCCTGCTCCTGTGGACACCCCTTTTCAGTTCCTGGGAACCTCACCTTCCTGTTCCTGGTGACATCCCTTTTCAATTCTCAGGGAATCTCACCTTTCTGTTCCTGGGGAAACTCTTTTCAGTTCCTAGGGAACCTCACCTTCCTGTTCCTGGGGACATCTCTTTTCAGTTCCTGGGAACATCTCTTTTCAGTTCCTGGGAACATCTCTTTTCAGTTCCTGAGAACCTCACCTTTCAATTCATGCGCACCTCATTTTTTGGTTCCTGGACACCTTATCTTTCATTTCATTGCCAGTCGTGTACCAAATTTCAGCTCTCAGAGATTTAAAAAAAAAATTAATAAATAAATTCTTAAATAGGTAATTGCAGACAAAACATCATTAGTGTCTGTTTATTAATGCAAAAATACTCTTATAAGCATTAAAGATTTTTAAAATCTAATTTGTTCGCATTTGGAATGATTAAGCTACAGTTTTCAGGCCATATCTGCTTGATCAAACTGTTTAAAGTGTCAAGGGTAACCCTTGCATTTAATGGCAATGGCTTAACACAGTGGTTCCCAACTCATTGGACACACGGATCTCTGATGGAAAAGATGAGGGGCTGGTTGTTTTTGTTTTTTCCACACGGAAACAGGGCATCATGCTTCGGTAGTCAGAAAATACACAAAAGTAAAAACATCACAAGAAAAACAAAGAAAACTATTTATAATTCTGGAACCGGAATCAGAGCAGTTGCAACATACGTAATGGAAACTTGGACCCTAACAAAAAGCCGGCAGAAAACCTATAAGACGCATGGGAGAGGAAATTTTTCAAGAAAATAAATGGACCAACAAAGGATGAATATGGATGGAGAATACGAACCAACCAGGAATTGTACAGTCTTTATCAGGACCCCACTCTATTAGCCGAAATAATAGAAGGCAGGCCACGCGGGGCAGGACACTTAGAGAGAATGCCAAATGACAGAGGAGTGAAGAGGGTACATCACCAACCAAAACCCCAGAGGCAAACGGCTCAAGGGCAGAGCTAGGCTTAGATGGAATGATGATGGGGGAAAAGATCTACAGCAGCCGGGAATCCAAGCATGGCCAAAGCCCTACATGGGCTGTAGCGCCACGGGGATGGTATGGATAAAGAGATGCGCCTCTCAAGATATTTCTTCAGCAAATATAGTTCCGTAAAATTGGCTACTCATTAGAAAATTTCTGCAGACTCCCGGTTTTAAACATTAAATTAAAAAATATAATTGATTTTCTCTTGTCATTTACTGAAACTAGCACGGCAACATTTTTATTTTATCCTTCAGTGAAACTAGTGAGGTAACTTTTTATTTTATCCTTCAGTGAAACTAGTGAGGTATCTTTTTATTTTATCCTTCAGTGAAACTAGTGAAGTAACTTTTTATGTTATCCTTCAGTGAAACTAGTGAGGTATCTTTTTATTTTATCCTTCAGTGAAACTAGTGATGTATCTTTTTATTCTATCCTTCAGTGAAACTAGTGAGGTAACTTTTTATTGTATCCTTCAGTGAAACTAGTGAGGTAACTTTTTATTTTATCCTTCAGTGAAACTAGTGAGGTAACTTTTTATTTTATCCTTCAGTGAAACTAGTGAGGTAACTTTTTATTTTATCCTTCAGTGAAACTAGTGAGGTAACTTTTTATTTGATCCTTCAGTGAAACTAGTGAGGTAACTTTTTATTTTATCCTTCAGTGAAAATAGTGAGGTAACTTTTTATTTTATCCTTCAGTGAAACTAGTGAGGTAACTTTTTATTTTATCCTTCAGTGAAACTAGTGAGGTAACTTTTTATTCTATCCTTCAGTGAAACTAGTGAGGTATCTTTTTATTCTATCCTTCAATATTTGTAATTTAAAGAAGTACCCCGGAGGCTCTTGTACCTTGACACTTTTGATCCCCTCCCCTCTCCCCCCCCCCACACACACACACCTATCCCTGCATCGCTTGTTTACATACCTTCCAGCGCAGCTACGGGGGTTGATGTTCCTCTTTAAACACTTACCTGCTTCCAATGTGAGTGTCAAGACGACACTCGGTCGTGTCACGTTAAACACTGGTTAACAGGTGACATGGCAAAGTTGATGATCCCAGGGGGAGACCACGTTGTATTTGTCCAACTATGTCTGACCTCCCCCCCCCCTTTTTTTTTTCCCCTTTTTTTTTTTTTCCTCCTTTTACCCCTTTAAAAAATAGGTTTCTAAACATCTCAATTTTGCTGACCACAATGGACTGTAAGACGTTGCAGTTATGACATGGCAAAGTTGATGATCCCAGGGGGGGCCCACGTTGTATTTGTCCAACTATGTCTGACCTCCCCCCCCCCTTTTTTTTTTCCCCTTTTTTTTTCTTTCCTCCATTTACCCCTTTAAAAAATAGGTTTCTAAACATCTCAATTGTGCTGACCACAATGGACTGTAAGACGTTGCAGTTATTGGTATGTTGTATGCAAGCAGAGGCGTGGCTAGAGTATTTGGAGCGCCCTCTTTTCTTTTTTTTAAACTATCAAACCCATTATTTTCATCAATAAAATAATATCAAAGCACATTTTGGCGCCCCTAACTAGCTGGCGCCCGTGGACGTCTGCCCCACCTTCCCCACTTCGCTACGCCTCTGTATGCAAGTAACACACCTGATAGAATTTATATGGAAAATAAATTAACAGCAAGATTAGGTACGTTGAATCCATAGGGTATAAACCAAATCCACAATTTTACATAGCTGCCATGTCTTTTTCCTGTTTTGGTTTTTTTAATAAAACTTTCACCCAATCCCTTTCCGTTCCTCTGAGCTTTGTTTTCGTTAAGGACTTGTATATATATATACCCACCCCTCAACCCACCCCCCAACCCACCCACCAACCCACCCCCACCCAAAAAAACCAAAACCAAAAAAAAAAACATTAAAACAATTTTTAATGTATAATAATTTTGTTTATATCCTGAAGGTTATTATTTGGCCACCCCCCCTCCCCTCTTTTTTTTCACCTCGTTTTTTAAAAATATTTTTTAAATAATTTTATTTCAATATGGATTAAATTTAAATTTTATGATCAAAATAAAGTCTATAGAAGAGTTTTGCAACCAACTGTAGGGCACATTCTTTAGGCTACAGATCAAAACTCTGAGAAGCGCTAAATCACGAGAGCACATTTAAACATGCTCCCCACATCAATGTTTGAGAGCCTTTAAAACAGACGACCCCCCCCCCCCAAACCAAAGACATGTTGGACGCAGAAAATAGAAGGGACAAGAAGCCTTCAAACACAAGTTTCACAACAGCGTTATCTTCTACAAAAATTATTACAATTTGTGTATGAGAGCTATTGGTACATTCGTCATTGCTCATTGTTGTGTGTTCTCGGTGAAGACAATGATGACGTCTGACACGGTCTGTATGGACCGCATGACGTATTCGCAGTGGTGGATAGAGAGAAGAATAACTGGTTGTGGGGGTGGCAGCGGTAGACAGCGAGAGAGAGAGAGAGAGAGAAGTAAACGGTATATTTGCAGCTGTGGCTGTGAACTTCAAAGCCTACCTGAATGGCCTCTATCAATTACGAAGGTCTCAAAATAACATAAATGGCAACAAATAAAATTAGGGACCCCGAAATAATTTCATGGGTTCTACACGACTGTCTCAAAATAATATAAATAACCAAAATTATATATATATATATATATTTGAAAACCCTAAGATAACTCGACATGACCAGAAAGGCATTGTGGTTGTGGTGTGGAGAGTGTGGTCATTCCACATGACCTCTGAACGTAAAGTGTCACGTCTTATAAAAAAGGTCAGAAGCGCCTTCGGACTCTCGGCACGCGCCCCACTTCGCCCCACTTCGCCCCAACGATACTCCCACCCTGTAAGTTAGGGGCAGTGGCGTAGGGAAGGAATGGGGTATTGGTGTGTGTGGGGGGGGGTGGGAGGGGGTGCGCAAAAATCTTATCCGCCGCCCTATGTGGCAATAACCCTAGCTACAGTGTTAATGGCAAAACCATCTTCATTGGGGCGTTGTGTTATTACAATAAATGGAAGGCCACCTTTCTAATGTGGTAAAAATGGGCAAAGCTTCTAAACGTATTGAGTTCCCTGCCACCCCTACTCAGTTCCGCCCCTGTCGTCGGCGGGACATGATGGAGACATGAAAACATAACACAAGGCGCAGCACCGTAGTTACCCCCCCCCCCCCCCCCCCCCCCCCCCCCCCCCCCCCCCCCCCCCCCCCCCCCCCCCCCCCCCCCCCC
>CAXITT010000073.1:1115950-1128743 GCA_964033795.1 Lymnaea stagnalis
ACCAAACAACAACAAAAAAAAAAAAAAAAAAAAAAAAAAAAAAAAAAAAAAACTAAAAATAACACTCATTTACTGCAGGGATCCGACAGAACATATTTAACTGATCACGTATAAATGATATAAGATGTACATAACATATGTGTATAACTGACATGAAATCTTATTTATAACTGTTTAATAATATAGTACTCTGCCCCATAAATATATGACCTGATTTGAAATAGTTTTCTTGCAAAAATCATTCAATGCTGATATAACTTAACATCTTTACTAACCCACCCCAATATAAATGCTAAAGAGTCCAGTCGACCATAATTTCAGACCCACACGTTCGGTGTGTGGTGAGATGTGGCTTTCATCCCTGAACACTTGAAACGTCAGCACCACCAGCTGTTTTAGTGTTGTGTTTTCAGTCAACAGCAGACTAGCTGACATGGCTTTTAATGGTCAACAACAGACTAGCTGACATGGCATTTTTGGTCAACAACAGACTAGCTGACATGGCATTTGTGGTCAACAACAAACTAACTGAAATGGCATTTTGTGGTCAACATCAGACTAACTGACATGGCATTTTGTGGTCAACAACAGACTAACTGACATGGCATTTTGTGGTCAACATCAGACTGACATGGCATTTTGTGGTCAACATCAGACTAACTGACATGGCATTTTGTTGTCAACATCAGATTAGCTGACGTGGCATTTTGTTGTCAAAATCAGACTCGCTGACGTGGCACTTTGGAGTTCTCGGGGCATCTCAACATTTCATTCTCAATGACCACATCATATTTTTTTTTATAAATCTCTGAGGTCCTTTTGCGTTGCACCAGCTTGACATTTAGGGGTAAACCTTGTTTATCGAGGCCCACTGTTCCGGAGGGGATCGGAGTGAAATGGTTAGAAGACTCAGTCATGTAGCTATACTGTAGGTTTTACTTTGACACTCGTTCATGTTTGTAAAAATCAACCTCACTTGCTAGGTCAGGTCCTCGGTAACGGGGTGTGTCGAGTAGGGTACAAAGTGTTGGTGTGGTGTGTCAAGTAGGGCCCAAAGTGTGGGTGTGGTGTGTCAAGTAGGG
Source organism: Lymnaea stagnalis (assembly GCA_964033795.1). Lineage (NCBI taxonomy): Eukaryota > Metazoa > Mollusca > Gastropoda > Lymnaeidae > Lymnaea > Lymnaea stagnalis. The sequence goes on from CAXITT010000073.1 coordinate 1,117,033, forward strand.
CCCAAAGTGTTGGTGTGGTGTGTCGAGTAGGGTCCAAGGTGTTGGTGCGGTGTGTCGAATAGGGCCCAAAGTGTGGGTGTGGTGTGTCGAGTAGGGCCCAAAGTGTGGGTGTGTTGTGTCGAGTAGAGCCCAAAGTGTGAGTGTGATATGTCAAGAAGGACATAAATTGTGGACCTGTGTTTGTCGAGTAGGGCCCAAAGTGTGTGTGTGGTGCACTCGTGATGAGCCGCCGGTACCAGCGCTAATAGAGAAATAATGTTAAGATCGAATCTACATTAAAGCATTACCTACTACAATCCTGAAATATCAATCTTTACTTGAATAGCACGGCCGTTACTGTTACGCCTAGGGGCAGTTACACCTAGGGGCAGTTACACCTAGGGGCTGTTACACCTAGGAGCTGTTTCACCTAGGGGCTGTTACACCTAGGAGCTGTTTCACCTAGGGGCTGTTACACCTAGGAGCTGTTTCACCTAGGGGCTGTTACACCTAGGAGCTGTTTCACATAGGGGCTGTTACACCTAGGAGCTGTTTCACCTAGGGGCTGTTTCACCTAGGAGCTGTTTCACCTAGGGGCTGTTACACCTAGGGGCTGTTACACTTAAAGGATGTTACACCTAGGGGCTGTTAAACCTAGGGGCTGGATGAAATCACGTCACGACTACGTCACATGCCCCACGGCGCCAATAAGTTCATCACCTCAAGACACGTCTCCCAAAAGACAACATAGCATTTAGACGCCACTCCCCCGACTTGACAGCGAGTTGAAATAAGACGCCCCATGCCGTAGCCCCAAGACACCTTAGCCAAGAGTTCGTACAGCGATCCCTGATAACAGTAAAATCCGGACATTCCTTGTCATAAGACTGCTAGTGTTATCACATTCGTATTATGATGTTTTGACTACCACCGACGGCTTCTACTTGAAGACCTTCACATCACGATGAGTGTGGTATCTGAGTTGTTTCAGTGTGTGCGCACCGGGTAAATAATATATAAGCCCTAACCTTATCCTCGCCCGAGGATCTCGGCGTTTCTCGGCGCACCACGTGGTGCCCTGTTGTCTAAACACTGACTGTTGGTAATGAATGGATCGACTTCTGCACGGCAGTCCGCAACAAGGCGTATTGGGCTAATCATCTCCCCTTACATGTGAGTTGTTTGATTGCGGTCCCTTGGAATGACAGGCGTAGGGTTGATTGCTGGTGCAAGAAGTATGGGGAGAAGAGGTGATTGCTGGCGCAGGAAGTACAGGGAGAAGGGTTGATTGCTGGCGCAAGAAGTATGGGGAGAAGGGGTGATTGCTGGTGCAAGAAGTATGGGGAGAAGGGGTGCTTGCTGGTGCAAGAAGTATGGGGAGAAGGGGTGCTTGCTGGTGCAAGAAGTATGGGGAGAAGGGTTGATTGCTGGTGCAAGAAGTATGGGGAGAAGGGGTGATTGCTGGCGCAGGAAGTACGGGGAGAAGGGTTGATTGCTGGCGCAAGAAGTATGGGGAGAAGGGGTGATTGCTGGTGCAAGAAGTATGGGGAGAAGGGGTGCTTGCTGGTGCAAGAAGTATGGGGAGAAGGGTTGATTGCTGGTGCAAGAAGTATGGGGAGAAGGGGTGATTGCTGGTGCAAGAAGTATGGGGAGAAGGGGTGATTGCTGGTGCAAGAAGTATGGGGAGAAGGGGTGATTGCTGGTGCAAGAAGTATGGGGAGAAGGGGTGATTGCTGGTGCAAGAAGTATGGGGAGAAGGGGTGATTGCTGGTGCAAGAAGTATGGGGAGAAGGGGTGATTGCTGGTGCAAGAAGTATGGGGAGAAGGGGTGATTGCTGGTGCAAGAAGTATGGGGAGAAGGGGTGATTGCTGGTGCAAGAAGTATGGGGAGAAGGGGTGATTGCTGGTGCAAGAAGTATGGGGAGAAGGGGTGATTGCTGGTGCAAGAAGTATGGGGAGAAGGGTTGATTGCTGGTGCAAGAAGTATGGGGAGAAGGGGTGCTTGCTGGTGCAAGAAGTATGGGGAGAAGGGTTGATTGCTGGTGCAAGAAGTATGGGGAGAAGGGTTGATTGCATGTGCAAGAAGTATGGGGAGAAGGGTTGATTGCTGGTGCAAGAAGTATGGGGTGAAGGGTTGATAGCTAGCGCATAAGTATGGGGAGAAGGGTTGATTGCTGGTACAGGAAGTATGGGGAGAAGGGTTGATTGCTGGTGCAAGAAGTATGGGGAGAAGGGTTGATTGCTGGTGCAAGAAGTATGGGGAGAAGGGTTGATTGCTGGTGCAAGAAGTATGGGGAGAAGGGTTGATTGCTGGTGCAAGAAGTAGGGGGAGAAGGGTTGATTGCTTAAGCAATATTTTTTTCTTTCTTTATGTAGATCTTTCTTTTTATTCTTTTAATCTTTCTTTCTTTAAATATTTCTAACTTTCTAAAATTTCTAAAATCTAACTTTCTTTTTCTAGATCTTTCTCCTGCATATCTTTCCTTTCTTTCCCATGTGTCTGTCTTTTCTTTCTTTTTTTTCTGCCTATCTTTTCTTTCTTTCTAATGGTATAGATTCCTTCAGATTTGCTATTTTCTTCCATGAAAGGAGAACACACCACAGTTGACAGACCACACTTATAACACACCGAACAGACACACCACACTTACAAAACACTGAACAGACACACCACGTTACTGTTTTACCAACAAAAATGTTAACCCTAAGTTCAGGTTGCAGGCAAACCTCATTTTCTATTACATACACACCTCATTTACAATTACAGACACACCTCATTTACTATTAAAGACACACCTCATTTTCTATTACAGACACACCTCATTTACTATTACAGACACACCTCATTTACTATTACAGACACACCTCATTTATTATTAAAGACACACCTCATTTACTATTACAGACACACCTCATGTACTATTACAGACACACCTCATTTACTATTACAGACACACCTCATTTATTATTACAGACACACCTCATTTATTATTACAGACACATCTCATTTACTATTACAGACAAACCTCATTTTCTATTACAGACACACCTCATTTACTATTAAAGACACACCTCATTTACTATTACAGATACACCTCATTTTCTACTACAGACACACCTCATTTTCTATTACAGACACACCTCATTTACTATTACAGACACACCTCATTTACTATTACAGACACACCTCATTTACTATTACAGACACACCTCATTTACTATTACAGACACACCTCATTTACTATTACAGACACACTTACAGACACACCTCATTTACTATTACAGACACACCTCATTTACTATTACAGACACACCTCATTTACTATTACAGACACACCTCATTTACTATTACAGACACACCTCATTTACTATTACAGACACACCTCATTTATTATTACAGACACACCTCATTTACTATTACAGACAAACCTCATTTACTATTACAGACACACGTCATTTACTATTACAGACACACCTCATTTACTATTACAGACACACCTCATTTATTATTACAGACACCCCTCATTTACTATTACAGACACACCTCATTTACTATTACAGACACACCTCATTTACTATTACAGACACACCTCATTTTCTATTACAGACACACCTCATTTTCTATTACAGACACACCTCATTTACTATTACAGACACATCTCATTTTCTATTACAGACACACCTCATTTTCTATTACAGACACACCTCATTTACTATTACAGACCCATCTCCTCATTCACTAAGTATTACAGAAATTACAGACACCCGGGGGGGGGCGCAATCTATAACAATCATGCCCCCAAACCCAACTTACGTCGCCGACTCTAAAAGGAACCGATTTCCAAGTCGTCACTAAATGACAGCATTACGTCACCACGATCACGCCGAACACGCACACACACACACACTTTCTCCTGCATTCATCAACTGATTTCTTCCTACAATACCTGTCTCTGCTAGCCTTTAACATTACGGGACTTTGGGGGTCAAGTAATCCCCCAAAACTGCGCTGCCTCCGCCGATGTGTGTAATGTTTTTGTCCAGCCCTCTCCCTCAAGCTCCCGACCCGGCGTGTCGGTGACCCGCATCGTGGGCCAAGCCTCAAGGCGACCCCCTGACGAATTTGGGTTTGCAGCGCGGCCCGAGGTAGCATGGCATAACCTGGACTTAGGTACCTGTTGATTGACTGATGCGACACGTTCCTTTATGAACGGACTCGTTTATTTCCTTTTCAGCAGAACTTTAAAAACCACACACACACACACAAGCACGAGTCGGGTGTGTACTTTAAAGTTAGTCGTGTGCTGGATCTCTGTGCCGTAGGACGAGGCGTGTACGAGGTGCATATGTTGATGGTGTCTGCCTGTGTGTGTAAGTGTGAACGGTGTTCGTTGGAGAAATACCCTATGTCGCATCTACCTGTTGTGCTACAGTATGGGACACGTCAATTAAGACTTCATTAAAGTGCTCCTCTGTGTTCTGACATTCCGGACCGGGATAGACCCGGATAGCTTGTTTTGGAACAGACGCTGTTGACTCGGAGGATTCGTTTACCTGTACTGTGTACCAAACTAAATGTGTGTACTGAGTACGTAAGTAGGCTACACTGTGTCTATTACTAATTACAACTAGGAAACACGTGTTGTGTACTTTTTCAAAGCACTTTAATCCCATTAATGATAATGTCACTAATGAGTTACATTTTTCATGTAAATGTGTGTACATATTATATTGTAAAACTTGTCGTTGTGACGGGGCAATGCACCTTACACTTACACCATTGCACCCCCCTCCTCCATCCATATTCAAGGCTAATCCCCTCCCTCCCTTCACTTCAATTCTCACCTCTCTTTCCCCTCTCTCTATAACTCATGACATCCTCCCTCCCTCATCTCTGTAACTTAAGAAGTCATTAGTCTTTCTGCAAATTTTTTTTTATAAGTGGAATGAGCAACAACTGTAATAGACGACTACTCGACTAGTTCTCAGGGTAGATTAGACTAATAGACGACTACTCGACTAGTTCTCTGGGTAGATTAGACTAATAGAAGACTATTGACTAGCCCTCTAGTAGATGAGAATTATAGATTACTATTGACTAGTTCTGGGTAGATTAGACTAACAGATGATAGCCGACACAATAAGTCATGTAGTATGATGTAGCCTACCTGTCTCTATGTCTGTATCTATGTCTGTCCTGATTGTCGTCCATTAATTACCTAAAATGGATCTTTGTATTACACAACACATTTTCTAACACTACAGTTGCACCTAAAATACTTATAGATCTTTTAATGACTATATAAAAATCTTTGACATAATGGGCGACGTCTTATCATATACGCGTAGGCCTCAATATTAAACACACTCTCACTCTCCTAAAACAAACAATTTTCAACTGAGACGGTTCGCAACTCTTGGTAAAACAATGGAGTTTCTTCCCTTTGTCAACTGGTAGTCAATTAGCAGGTAGGGGAGCATATAATATAAAATATAGAACCTTCGTCGTTGTAGCAGTCTTACAATACTGAGTCTTACAATACTGTACTTAGAGCCAATGCTGAAAGCAAGGTTCACTATCGGTGGGGGCATTTTTTTTATTTTTATTATTAAGTTGTGTGCATTCCGAAAGCCTTGTCACCATTTGTTGGATGGCTGATGATTAAAAAATGAAGTGGCTGATTGTCACCAGTCAGTGGTGACATCTGACGGCGCGCTACTGGTTGATCGTAAGAAGGAGAATTCTTGTAGGGCCCGTCCTGTGAGCTAAATATAGGACCTAACTAACATAGCATTATTGTGTGTGTTGATACAAACTGATATTTTATTACTTGAATATGTTCGCTGCAGTGAATTATTATTGGGTCACCTGGGTATCTCATATGTTATTTGTCGTGAATTATTCGGTTACCTGGGTATCTATTTTTGTTGTTTGCTATAGCTTGTGCTTCATGTGATGTGACAGGAATGGATGTGACAGGTTGCCTGTGGTGGGACTGATGTGACATGAAGGTACCCCCAGTCTCAGACGTGACACTCTTTTCCACGACACGGCCCGACGATGATCCTAAAAAGAAGGACTGACCTTGACTTCTCAATGCGTGCGTGAGTGTTGCGTGTGTGAGTGTTGTGTGTGTATGTTTGTATTACTACAGACAGAGAGCGAACCTCGACCCTCTCCTGTAACGCATAGATCTATTTACGCAATGATCATTAAACAAACAAAAAAACACACATTTGATATCTGCGTACTTCATCAGTGCAAAGCCGTTGAAGAGCAACTGATTGACTCGTATTGTGCCAGAATTACTTAAAATGAATATCTTATTGGAGATCATCCATGTCTTTGAAACTCAAACTGTCATTCTAGCATAACCAATTTGTGTGTGTGTGTGGGGGGGGGGGGTTCCTTCTCGGAAAAGGGGAATTTATGTATACATAGATATATGTATATGTGTACAGATATTAATAGTCATTTCACATACGGTACCCAAATGCGTCACAAAATGAAAAGCATATAGCAAATAGTCTCAGCACCAAATACGCTGAATAGGAAGCAGCTACGCTTGTTAGGAAGAAGCCGGAAACGCAAGCAGTCACACCACCAGCGAAATATATTATATAAAATAAAGCGATCATTGTTTGGATTTGCTTTTGATAAAAAACGGGGCTTTAAATGTATGTATTATTAGCATACAAGACGCATTTTTCATGAGGGCTAATTCCAAAAGTGTGGTTCTTGCATCATACAATTTTTACACTACTTCAGCTTTGACATTCTGTTGGCAGCAGCGATATTATAGTCCGTCCCTTCGCTGGCGAAGAAGATCAAGGCAATGTTCGACTTCAGCAGAGTAGTCTTGGCTTGAGCTGTGTTGGTTTTTAAAGTAAAGGAGACTTGCTCAGTTCGTCAGCCTCACTCTCTCGTCCTTGTCCATTTGACCCAACGGCAAGACCTTTAGACAAGACGACTGGGAATAGACCAGGATGTAGTAGAAGGTCTTCAAACTAGTATTCAAACTCGCTAAACTACAAGCATTGATGATGTTCTATTTCCAGCAGTAGTCAAAAACTCTCTTAACTCCAAAGCATTGACGTGGTATTGTTGCGTCCAGGTGTTGCTTAGATCTGCTGAAGGTAAAAATAGAACAAACCAAAACACGAGCAGACGGGTAGGTGCACTCGGGCAAACATTTCGGATTCACCCCAAAAAATGCCGTTAGAAATAGAAAGAATAGACTCAAGAGTGATAACTCGTTTTACCTGCCCTTGTTCTCACCGACTCCTCCCCACAAACCCTCCCCCTGAAATCCTACAAGTTGTGTGCTCAGGTGTATTAGAAACGTATGCAGGTACCCTCTTTGATCCCAGAAGTAACACGCGTTTGTAATTATTGTGCTCTCAGCAATGTGACAGTCAGTTGTTGCACTCCTGGTGTGGCATGTAGCAACGTGACAGTCAGTTGTTGCACTCCCCTGGTGTGGCATGTAGCAACGTCACAGTCAGTTGTTGCACTCCTGATGTGGCATGTAGCAATGTGACAGTCAGTTGTTGCACTCCCTGGCGTGGCATGTAGCAATGTGACAGTCAGTTGTTGCACTCCCTGGTGTGGCATGTAGCAATGTGACAGTCAGTTGTTGCACTCCCCTGGCGTGGCATGTAGCAATGTGACAGTCAGTTGTTGCACTCCCCTGGTGTGGCATGTAGCAATGTCGCGATCAGTTGTTTGCACTCCTGGTGTGGCATGTAGCAATGTGACAGTCAGTTGTTGCACTCCCCTGGTGTGGCATGTAGCAACGTCGCGATCAGTTGTTGCACTCCTGATGTGGCATGTAGCAATGTGACAGTCAATTGCTGCCCCCCTGATGTGGCATGTAGCAAGTTAAGGGTTATCAAAACTGTACTTCAACCTGTGCTTAGTAGTCAACAGTACATAGCGAGTACGGCGTCTCCAATGAATGCTACCATAGCAGGAAGATTGCCAGTATCCTATCTTCCCCATGTGTTACGATAGGTCACATCCCAATTCCTACAATTATAAACGCAAATTCCTAAGGCCACTTAGTGTTGGCAGATCCAGCACAGCATCGCCACATGTCCTAACAATAAAACCATTGCGACGTCACGGAATGTGTCCATCAACTAGATCCCATCCCATATGACAACCAATTAAATGATAATTTACTATGTACAACTGATAAAAACGGTTTGGGGGGGGGGGGGGGTTTTTGGTTGCCCTTTTTAAGTTTTTTGGGGCAAGTGGACAATTATTTTAGCCATAACTAAATTTCCACCCCACCCCGCCCACCACCCCCCCCCAGGCCATCGTGATGTGTGTATCCATGTTAACGGAGTAACTGCACCAGGTGGACGATCGGTCCACTGTTGATTTAAGTCATGTTGACTTACACACCCGTCATCTATCGGTCCACCCAGATACGCCAATTATAGCGGCTCTTCTTTGCGCTCAAAGGCGTGTCTGTTTACTCTTTCGAAAATATCATCACCCAACACCCCCCCCCCACCCCCGTGTCATGGGCGCAGTCAAGGATGGGCCCGTTTGATAACACGCCCGACTGATACTTTTTCCCTTTCTTTTCTTCTAAGAACGTTATAACGAAGATATTGTTACCAACTGAACCACGTTACTTCAATAAATTAACTCAACTACTCATGGCGCCCCTTTGATATTATAATGTTGTGTTGGCGCCCTACTACTGCCAGGAACCACGTTACTTCAACAAATTTACTCAAAGACTCCTGGCGCCCCTTTGATATCATAATAATTTGTTGACCCCCCCTCCCCCCGTCACTGCTGTCACTATGTCAATCTACGTGAATCTCCGCCTCTTGGAAAAAGTGGAGCTCCTTTTGTATACAGTAGTAGTCTATAGCTTGTGTACCCAGTCAATGTCTACGATTAATTCGTGTTTGTAGTTAATGGCTACACCTCTTTAAAAGTATTTCTATAAATAGACCATTTGGAAGGAAAAGGGGGGGGGGGTAAAAAAAATACACCTGTGAACGGTTGGTTAGTTTAAGGTGGGGACAGGTTACTTTTAGCGGGCCCAACCCCACCGTCACGGATGGCTGATCAAAAAAAAGTTTGGCGGTAGGTTACGCTAACTTGTATGACCTACTCCTTCCCCCAGTAGTGATGACGTCTGGGGGGGGGGGTAGTGGGAAGGGCGGAACCAGGAAGTGCTACAAAGAAAGCATGTGATGTGGTCGAAGAAGAGTCTTTGAGACCCGTCGGGACGTTGATGTGAGCGGGACCAGTCCAAGCGGATGGTCCGGTTTTAGTGATGGTCCGGTTTTAGTGATGGTCCGGTTTTAGTGATGGTCCGGTTTTAGTGATGGTCCGGTTTTAGTGATGGTCCGGTTTTAGTGATGGTCAGGTTTTAGTGATGGTCAGGTTTTAGTGATGGTCCGGTTTTAGTGATGGTCCGGTTTTAGTGATGGTCCGGTTTTAGTGATGGTCCGGTTTTAGTGATGGTCCGGTTTTAGTGATGGTCCGGTTTTAGTGATGGTCCGGTTTTAGTGATGGTCCGGTTTTAGTGATGGTCCGGTTTTAGTGATGGTCCGGTTTTAGTGATGGTCCGGTTTTAGTGATGGTCCGGTTTTAGTGATGGTCCGGTTTTAGTGATGGTCCGGTTTTAGTGATGGTCCGGTTTTAGTGATGGTCCGGTTTTAGTGATGGTCCTGTTTTAGTGATGGTCCGGTTTTAGTGATGGTCCGGTTTTAGTGATGGTCCGGTTTTAGTGATGGTCCTGTTTTAGTGATGGTCCGGTTTTAGTGATGGTCCGGTTTTAGTGATGGTCCTGTTTTAGTGATGGTCCTGTTTTAGTGATGGTCCTGTTTTAGTGATGGTCCTGTTTTAGTGATGGTCCGGTTTTAATGATGGTCCGGTTATAGTGATGGTCCGGTTTTAGTGATGGTCCGGTTTTAGTGATGGTCCGGTTTTAGTGATGCTCAGGTTTTAATGATGGTCAGGTTTTAATGATGGTCAGGTTTTAATGATGGTCAGGTTTTAGTGATGGTCGGGTTTTAATGATGGTCAGGTTTTAGTGATGGTCAGGTTTTAATGATGGTCAGGTTTTAGTGATGGTCAGGTTTTAATGATGGTCAGGTTTTAGTGATGGTCAGGTTTTAGTGATGGTCAGGTTTGATCTAAGGTCAGTAAAAGCAATGGACTTAGCGTGAGAAAACTTTAATGTCCACAAACAACTAATTATTTCCTTAATTGTCTGAACTGACATAAGTATTACCTTGTGACGTCATCATGGCATCTTATGACGTCATAATGGTATCGTATGTAGTCATAATGGTATCATATGTAGTCATAATGGTATCGTATGTAGTCATAATGGTATCGTATGTAGTCATAATGGTATCGTATGTAGTCATAATGGTATCGTATGTAGTCATAATGGTATCGTATGTAGTCATAATGGTATCGTATGTAGTCATAATGGTATCGTATGTAGTCATAATGGTATCGTATGTAGTCATAATGGTATCGTATGTAGTCATAATGGTATCGTATAGCGGCTCTTCTTTGCGCTCAAAGGCGGGTCTGTTTACTCTTTCGAAAATATCCTCACCCCACACCCCCCCCCCACCCCCGTGTCATGGGCGCAGTCAAGGATGGGCCCGTTTGATAACACGCCCGACTGATACTTTTTCCCTTTCTTTTCTTCTAAGAACGTTATAACGAAGATATTGTTACCAACTGAACCACGTTACTTCAATAAATTAACTCAACTACTCATGGCGCCCCTTTGATATTATAATGTTGTGTTGGCGCCCTACTACTGCCAGGAACCACGTTACTTCAACAAATTTACTCAAAGACTCCTGGCGCCCCTTTGATATCATAATAATTTGTTGACCCCCCCTCCCCCCGTCACTGCTGTCACTATGTCAATCTACGTGAATCTCCGCCTCTTGGAAAAAGTGGAGCTCCTTTTGTATACAGTAGTAGTCTATAGCTTGTGTACCCAGTCAATGTCTACGATTAATTCGTGTTTGTAGTTAATGGCTACACCTCTTTAAAAGTATTTCTATAAATAGACCATTTGGAAGGAAAAGGGGGGGGGGGTAAAAAAAATACACCTGTGAACGGTTGGTTAGTTTAAGGTGGGGACAGGTTACTTTTAGCGGGCCCAACCCCACCGTCACGGATGGCTGATCAAAAAAAAGTTTGGCGGTAGGTTACGCTAACTTGTATGACCTACTCCTTCCCCCAGTAGTGATGACGTCTGGGGGGGGGGGGTAGTGGGAAGGGCGGAACCAGGAAGTGCTACAAAGAAAGCATGTGATGTGGTCGAAGAAGAGTCTTTGAGACCCGTCGGGACGTTGATGTGAGCGGGACCAGTCCAAGCGGATGGTCCGGTTTTAGTGATGGTCCGGTTTTAGTGATGGTCCGGTTTTAGTGATGTTCCGGTTTTAGTGATGTTCCGGTTTTAGTGATGTTCCGGTTTTAGTGATGGTCCGGTTTTAGTGATGGTCCGGTTTTAATGATGGTCAGGTTTTAATGATGGTCAGGTTTTAGTGATGGTCCGGTTTTAGTGATGGTCCGGTTTTAGTGATGGTCCGGTTTTAATGATGGTCAGGTTTTAGTGATGTTCCGGTTTTAGTGATGGTCAGGTTTTAGTGATGGTCCGGTTTTAGTGATGGTCAGGTTGTAGTGATGGTCCGGTTTTAGTGATGGTCAGGTTTTAGTGATGGTC
>CAXITT010000073.1:1130135-1149118 GCA_964033795.1 Lymnaea stagnalis
GGGGGGGGGGGGGGGGGGGGGGTGGGGAGTTTTGTGATTGACGTATGGTAAAAGATTGCCTGACTTCAGCAGAAATATTTCAAGTGACTCCTGCTTAGGTAATGACCCCAAAGTTCTGAAGGCAGCTCAATCAGCTGACTGGAAGAATTTGATTCACTTGATGTCGCGGTCCATTGCTTTCCTGGTACCACCGAGGACAAGCTGGGCGTGTTGTCAGCCGAATGAAGAGCGTTTTATTTTCCTATACACTGGCGTCATTTTGTATGCTATAACTGGTTTGGGAAGTGGGGGGGGGTGGGGGTGGTGGGGAGGGTGTTTGGGGGTGGTCCCGGATATTTAGTTTTGTAGATTTCGGGCATAATTTAATTTTTTTAATTAAAAAAAAAATTAACATGCTCTCTCTTTTGAAATAAACGCGTTCTCTCTCTCTCTCTCTCTATTTCTCTCTCTCTCTCTCGCGGTCACCCTCTCGGTCTGGCTCTCTCTCTATATATAAATAAACACACTCCGTCTTTTATATGGACACAGTCATTATTTCTAGAGCTGACATTTCACGAATGTAGGTTACGACGTGGCTAGAAATAGATTTAACATATTTGTTCCAAATTTTTTCTTTCTTTTAAATAAAAGAAAATCGCCTATGAGATTTAACCTAGAAGTCATGCATGCTTTGATACCAGCGGTACACACACACACACAAAATGACAATGCTCTTCATTAAAATAACAATGGAGCACATTTCTTACATCATCGCCGGTACTGTACATCAAAACGTGATTCACGTCTGCTGACTTTTAACAGTCTGTCATTAAAGTTTTCAGGTGATGTGGTTTGGTTTGTGTATACAACCTTGCATTTATTCTTCAACCTGGCCATTTCTTTGACTCAGCTACAACAGTGGTCACCAAATGGCGGTCCGCGGACCTTCACCGGTCCGCATGCCCAACGCTGCCGGTCCCCATAACATAAATATTTATTGTCAAATAGAAATAAAAGTATAAAAATAAATCATACACCGGTCCCTGGTAAAAATTTCGAAACTTATTCACCGGTCCGCCAAACTTAAAATTTTGGGAACCACTGAGCTACAAGTCTCGCTCAACGCGATTTAAGCAGTGCCGGTATTTTAAACTTCATAAACATTAATGTTAACACATTTCCTCTTTGTTATCACATTTCCTCTTACACCTGAACTTTCCTTCTCAGGTTGGCAACCCATTGAACTCACTCAAATTGAAATATTTTCTTTTTTTTTTTTTTTTTTTTTTTTTTTTTATGATGTTAAAAAATTTTTCTTTTTTTTTTTTTTTTTTTTTTTTTTTGAAGAAGGAAAAAAAATCCTTTATATTAACTTCGCTTTTGTTCGTGGGTGGCTGGCTGGCTGACTTGACTTGCTGGGTGGCAGAATCTTTGGACGGCAAATTGCCGCACTTCTCAATCAAGCTATCGAGCTGAAACTTGCCACATAGACCCGGTGTCGATGACAACACATTCTGTCAAATGTTCAGCCCCACCACCAACCCCCGAAAATAACCTTTTCCTGTTTTTCAAGGGGAACATGAAGGAAAAATTCCTGATAACTGCGCTAAATGAGAGTCTTAAATAAAATATCGCAAGTGCGTTTGGTGCGTCATATTTTCTTTTGGTTTTTTTTTTCCCGGAAATAGTTGGTGAAATAAATCTTGGGTCTAAAAGCGGCTGTGTCAGTAGAATAATGGGATGGAAGGGACTCATTAACCTTGGTCGGCAACTCATCTAAGATGGAAGGGACTCATTAACCTTGGTCGGCAACTCATCTAAGATGGAAGGGACTCGTTAACCTTGGTCGGCAACTCATCTAAGATGGAAGGGACTCGTTAACCTTGGTCGGAAACTCATCTAAGATGGAAGGGACTCATTAACCTTGGTCGGAAACTCATCTAAGATGGAAGGGACTCATTAACCTTGGTCGGCAACTCATCTAAGATGGAAGGGACTCATTAACCTTGGTCGGAAACTCATCTAAGATGGAAGGGACTCATTAACCTTGGTCGGAAACTCATCTAAGATGGAAGGGACTCATTAACCTTGGTCGGAAACTCATCTAAGATGGAAGGGACTCATTAACCTTGGTCGGAAACTCATCTAAGATGGAAGGGACTCATTAACCTTGGTCGGAAACTCATCTAAGATGGAAGGGACTCATTAACCTTGGTCGGAAACTCATCTAAGATGGAAGGGACTCATTAACCTTGGTCGGAAACTCATCTAAGATGGAAGGGACTCATTAACCTTGGTCGGAAACTCATCTAAGATGGAAGGGACTCATTAACCTTGGTCGGAAACTCATCTAAGATGGAAGGGACTCATTAACCTTGGTCGGAAACTCATCTAAGATGGAAGGGACTCATTAACCTTGGTCGGAAACTCATCTAAGATGGAAGGGACTCATTAACCTTGGTCGGAAACTCATCTAAGATGGAAGGGACTCATTAACCTTGGTCGGAAACTCATCTAAGATGGAAGGGACTCATTAACCTTGGTCGGAAACTCATCTAAGATGGAAGGGACTCATTAACCTTGGTCGGAAACTCATCTAAGATGGAAGGGACTCATTAACCTTGGTCGGAAACTCATCTAAGATGGAAGGGACTCATTAACCTTGGTCGGCAACTCATCTAAGATGGAAGGGACTCATTAACCTTGGTCGGAAACTCATCTAAGATGGAAGGGACTCATTAACCTTGGTCGGAAACTCATCTAAGATGGAAGGGACTCATTAACCTTGGTCGGCAACTCATCTAAGATGGAAGGGACTCATTAACCTTGGTCGGAAACTCATCTAAGATGGAAGGGACTTATTAACCTTGGTCGACAACTCATCTAAGGGAAGGAAACTCTCAATTCAAACCGGGAGTTGGAGTCCCGTAAGGCGCATACAATGACAATTCCTGCAGCCGTACCCATCCCTGGTCGTCTTGACGTAGAGTCCTGCCACTGGATCTGGTGGGCCCCGACTAGAGAGTGAGGTTGACGCCGCGCAACTCTTCCTCACTTTAAAATAAAAGTCACCCGCGCAAGTCATCAGTCACCAGACGACTCGATGGTCATCGTCGATCTTCGACGGACGAACAATAAAATAATAATATAGTAAAGGGATGTGAAAACAATGTGTGGTTGCGAGCATTGGGGAGGGGGGACACTAACTGTGATTCTCATTGACTCCCATTGCTCGAAATAACATTATATGAAGGATTTATACTAAAAATTTTGTTTGTAGAGGCTGTTTAATTAGTTTGGACTCGTCCATGATTATTATATATCCTAACCAGTGACGTAGCTAGAGTTAGTGACACCAAAAGTGACACAAGATCCTTACCCCCTTAACCCTCCAACCTTCTCCAAAAAAAAACTTTGCTGTTGGCCCAAAATCTCCCCCCCCCTCAAAATATAGAAAAAAAGAGCACCTGGGGCGAACCGCCCCCAGCCCCTCCTCCTACGCCAGCGCGGTTAATACACACATACGTAACTGTTTAAGCTAACAACCCTAGACCCACCCTCAAGCCCCGGCTTTAATCTCTTCCATTAATTACACACCGTGCGACCAACTCCCGTCTGTTCCTGTTGATCAGGTAACATGGGAGGGGGGGGGGCTAGATTTGGGTGGAGTAAATCCTGCTCGCCTAGAACCTTACACCCAACACCAGTGCACGCCCCACCGTGCTGTATGGTTAGAACTTCATTAATCTTACTTTAGCAGCACACCTAATAGTGCGCGCCCGAATAATGCGTCTCCGTGCGCACATTGTCACATCTTTCTTACCCAATGCCCAGAAGTGCTTGTGACGCCCTTGGTTCTTGACTTTTCCGACCCTCACTCACAAAAACACATACCAAGAATAAACCACATATAGCATCTTAAGTGGTGGGGGTGTGCATCATTCCAAAAAATGAGTGCCGCCCGATGGGAGGGGGGGGGGTGGCGCTGAACACCTCCTTTTGCCCCCATTATCTCACACCAGTGGTCTTACCCATGATGTAAACGTGCACCACGTCGCCGAAGTCCCCAAACATTCCATTGATACCCCGGACTTGCACACAGATTGATGGGCCGATAGTTGAACGCATAGCGACTCTACAACTTACTGCCGTGTGTTCATCGTTGTTTTTTTCAGAAATGACATTCTCCCCTCCACCCCACACTCCACACCCCACACATCATTCTATCCAATCTATGTATACCACCCCCAATGACTTAGGGAGGTTGTCGGGCTGTCAAGCTGTTATCGGCAGCCAGCCGATGTAAAAGAAAGTGTTTATATTTTAGTTAAAGCCAAGGTTACTTTTCATTTGAATCGACCGATCTTCACCTGGGCGAATGGCGACCGAGAGGATGTTTGAGAATATTACCGACAGTCATGTTTAAGAGTGGGTTCGAGTGCATTTTGAAAGCATTCCTGAGGCTACAGTATGTTTGAGAGTATGTCTGAGAGTGTGTCTGGGAGTGTGTCTGGGAGTGTGTGTGTGTGTGAGAGAGAACCATCACACGGCGTGTTGCGTATTTAATTAACTAGCTACACACGGGTAGATGCGGACAGGTCTTCACACCTGCTGCCATCAACAGGGTCGCTCAGCATGTTTGTGAGGACACGTCATCGCGATCCAGTTCACTTAAACCTGGGTCCTGTTAGCTCTCCTCGGCCATCCGAGAAATGTAACAGGACAAGCGACCCGTGAAACAGAATACACGTGTACAGGATTTGTGTAACAACACACTTAAAACCAAGATATTTGAATATATATATATATGTATATAATATGGGGTTCATCCTAATGTGTAAAACAGAGTAGCCCCCCATCACATCTCACACTTTTTTCACTTCCGAGAACTTTACATATTTTTCTTGATATAACAAATTTTAAAAAATGAAATATACAGAAATGAAAACGATATCAATGTACAGCACACCAAGTGAAAAGTACAATCAATTTAAAAAAAAAATGTTAACATATTAATACACACACACACATACGGGGCACACATTCTAAGTTCTCTTGTTTTGTACGTCTTGTAATTCTGTCGGTCACAGTCGACTGTCGTATTTATAGAGAGGGTGTCAGAACCGAAAGAATAGAAATTAAGTTAATTATTGATGTCAGTAACTGTAACAAAAACAAAGGGCGGGGGGTAAGGGATGCATGCCACGTCCCCCACACCACGCAGGGTGAACAAAAACTAAAACAGCACACAGGCTATAACATACGGCACAACGATGCTTTCAATCTGAGTAATTTCCTTTCTTTCTATTCATGATATCGTCATCCTGGCCACGTTACCAAATGGATTGACCAATGGGGGAAAAAAACAAAAATCGGGGAAACCCGAACTGCTCTTTTTTTTTTCTCTTGAACGGTCGTACGCCATAAGAAGACCCCTGTAGCAAAGTACATTAAATGGAAGACTATCGTCTCGTTATGTGTTTCCTTCACTGGACAAGGAAAGTCAGAAAACCCTGACATCGCGCATGTGTGACGGCCATCACTCTTCCGTCACTAACGACACGACCTCTCCTCTCCCCCCCCCCATGCCCCACCCTCTCCGTCCTTCCGCCAGCCATCACAACCCCCCCCCCAAAAGCCATCACAACCCCCCCCTCACCCCCGCCCCCCCAAAAAAAAAACAAAAACAACAGCTACTATGTAGCACAGTCTAAATATAGTACTAAAGTTTATAAGTTATAATGGGTTGTATATATTATATATTAGGTTATATATTATGTTTAAAGTTAGTACAGTATGTGAAGAATGGTGATGTTCCCTTTTGTTTCGTGTCTGTTTACTGGGTGGACAGGGAGGTAATGTTGCTTTTGTTGTTGCTGTTGTTGTTTAGCAAATTCTATTTTTTGGGGGAAAACGATGTGTTTTCATTCAAAAGTGCATTTCATTTTGGCTCTGGTTACTGTTCATTGCATTTTCGGTGCTTAACAGTGCGTGCACACCTCAGGTGACACATTTGGACCGTTTGCTTACAAATGCACCATATAATTAGACATGACGTCATTTGTTTAGGTTCCTGAGTTTAGTAGACACATTCGCCTTGAGAGTATTGCTGTATGGCGGCAGTGGCGACAGTACAAACAACTCAGAAATGCTCTTGTGATGATTATTACAACTTTAGAGTTATTTTGGACCGCCACATTTTCTTTCTTACTTTCTTCCATTCTCTTTTTTTTTTCTTCTTTCTTTTTCTCATTTTTTCTTTCTCTCTTCTTTCTTTTTCTCATTTTTTCTTTCTCTCTTCTTTCTTTTTCTCATTTTTTCTTTCTCTCTTCTTTCTTTTTCTCATTTTTTCTTTCTCTCTTCTTTCTTTTTCTCATTTTTTCTTTCTCTCTTCTTTCTTTTTCTCATTTTTTCTTTCTCTCTTCTTTCTTTTTCTCATTTTTTCTTTCTCTCTTCTTTCTTTTTCTCATTTTTTCTTTCTCTCTTCTTTCTTTTTCTCATTTTTTCTTTCTCTCTTCTTTCTTTTTCTCATTTTTTCTTTCTCTCTTCTTTCTTTTTCTCATTTTTTCTTTCTCTCTTCTTTCTTTTTCTCATTTTTTCTTTCTCTCTTCTTTCTTTTTCTTCCGTTCTTGCTTCTCTCTCTCAATTTTTTTTTTCTTTCACGCTGAAAACGAATTCTTACCTCCCTTTCGTAGACCAGTTTTGAAGTTATGCTCAAACCAAATAAGCTCCCTAAAAATTACCATACGTTCTGAAAAAAACACATACACATGGGCCTTACCATATCATTAGACCCGAGTTGGTCAGGTGAAACGTTTTGAGAACCTATGAAGTAACGCCTTCAAGACGTGAATCTTGGGATGGCTCACGAGAGGGTGGGGTGGGAGAGGGGGGGGTATCCTTGTTTGATTGATGCCTTCACTTCAAACGATGGTTGGATAGTCTGGGGGTCAGGAGATGTCACTGCTTGCTTAACGGTTTCGGGGGGAGGGGGCAGGGGGTTGATGGTTTTTGGGGCAGTGGGGATGTAAATTGTGATGTGATGGTTTTGGTGGTTGGTCAGTTAACTGGTTAGAAAGTGACGAGGTGGTTGGTCAGTTAACTGGTTAGAAAGTGACGAGGTGGTTGGTCAGTTAACTGGTTAGAAAGTGACGAGGTGGTTGGTCAGTTAACTGGTTATCAAGTGACCGGTTGGTTGGTCAGTAACTGGTTATCAAGTGACGAGGTGGTTGGTCAGTAACTGGTTATCGAGCGACGAGGTGGTTGGTCAGTAACTGGTTATCAAGTGACGAGGTGGTTGGTCAGTTAACTGGTTAGAAAGTGACCGGTTGGTTGGTCAGTCACTGGTTATGAATCAGCTCACTACTGACCTGTACACAAGTAGACGGGGGGTATGTATCATCTCACCACTCACCTGTACACAAGTAGACGGGGGTATGTATCATCTCACGACTCACCTGTACACAAGTAGACGGGGGTATGTATCATCTCACCACTCACCTGTACACAAGTAGACGGGGGTATGTATCATCTCACCACTCACCACATTAGAACGATTCCTATCAAACAAACAAGGGCATTAACTGCATGGAATAAATTCTTGATGTTCTCTGGAGGTAGGAACTAGAGAATGACTTATGGGGGATGAGGGGGGGGTATATATATATATATATATATATATATATATATATATATATATATATATGAAGGAAGTGTGTGTGTGTGTAGGGATGCATATACCTTTTTGACCCGGCTGTTGCTAAGGCAAGGGCTAGGGGTTGGGGGGGGGGAGGGTTCAACTTGATGGTCCAAATGATTGATGTATTGTCTGGCTTGGTGCCCCAGGGTGTGGGGAAAGGGATGATGAGAAGGTTGGTGGGGTAGGGGGGGATGGGGGCTAAGATGTTGTTAATTACAGAAAGTTTCACCTGTGGCATGTCAACGAATAGGAACTTCCGGCAAAGGACCACAACTCAGTTTTTAGGGGGAACTTAAGGGAAGATGACACTAATGGATGTGTGTGACTGGGGTGGGGGGGGGGCTTGGGAGTGGGGGTATAAGTAGAGGGGAGCGCAACGGGTGGGGTTGGGGGTATGACATGTAAATAAGTCTCCACGTCGCTATGTTACATTTTAATATAACTGATAACGTTTTTTTTAAGGGGTGGGTGTGTGTGTGTGGGGGGGGGAGGATAACACAACGTCATGGTGAGAGAGATTACAATAATTGGTGATGGTGAAATAATTAAGTTATTCCAGATATCAAACACAAGAACATTTCCGAATCAATCATGGGAACATTTTGCCACATCAACTTTCAGTATAACATTTGGAGTGTTAACGCCATCTTGACCCCCTGAACTCACTCGCTAGAAGGAAATGACCTTTAAAGACTCCAGGGAAAGACAACGATGAAGTATTACGAATTCCTCCCCCTGGCCCCAGGCCTGTTTAAACATGACAATGATCAAGTCGGGAAAGGGTGGGGGTGGGGGGGGGGCTATTTCTAAAAGCATACGACCTAAACCATAAAGACAAACACGATGAGGGTGGAACAAATTGAATAGGTGCATCTTCTGGTGGGAGAAGGAAAGACAACGATGAAGTATTACGAATTCCTCCCCCTGGCCCCAGGCCTGTTTAAACATGACAATGATCAAGTCGGGAAAGGGTGGGGGTGGGGGGGGGGCTATTTCTAAAAGCATACGAACTAAACCATAAAGACAAACACGATGAGGGTGGAACAAATTGAATAGGTGCATCTTCTGGTGGGAGACGTTGGAAGTGACGCCGATGGGAAAATGCCTTTGTGACGCCACACACACGCAGGAGATATTATTATCGATATTAACTCCGGGACAATTTCCGATATCAATCATGGGAACATTTTTCGACCTCAACTTTTATGCTATCAATTGTTAACGACGCCATCTTGACCCCTGAACTCATTCGCTAGAGGAAATGACCTTTAAGACCCAAGGCAAGGAAACGGCTACGCTAAAGTATTACGAATTCCGCCTCCGGGACTGTTTCAAAATAATCACGCTACGAAACTGTCTTAGCTTAAAGCTAACCTTGCATTTCGGAAGATCACGTGGTAAGCCTTTCTTCACTGTGGCCAGTGGAGTAAGCGGAACTAAAGGATTCTGGGGGAGAGACGCGATTGGTGTCATGCGTACCTAATTAATGTAAACAGACTGGTCCTAACCTATATACTGCAAGCACTACACGTTCTTAATAGGTCATAGTGTGCCCGTGTGAGACTCTTTGTTAATTCCTTGGTGGTAGAGTTGACCTTTGCATGCCATCGCACGTGAACGTAAGACTCGCCTGTGCTAGTGGCACACTCGCCTGTGCCAGTGGGACAGTCGCCTGTGCTAGTGGCACACTCGCCTGTGCTAGTGGGACAGTCGCCTGTGCTAGTGGGACACTCGCCTGTGCTAGTGGGACACTCGCCTGTGCTAGTGGGACACTCACCTGTGCTAGTGGGACACTCGCCTGTGCTAGTGGGACACTCACCTGTGCTAACGCGAGACTGAACTGGGCTACCGTGAGTCTCACATGTGCTAATGTGAGACACAACTGTGTTTGTGTGAGACACCTGTGCTAATGTGAGACGCCCCTGCGCTAACGTGAGACTCACCTGTGCTAACGTGAAACTCACCTGTGCTAATGTGAGACGCGCCTGTTCTAATGTGAGACTCACCTGTTCTAATATGAGACTCACCTGTTATAACCTGAGACTCGCGTGTTCTTATGTGAGACACACCTGCGCTAATGTGAGACAAATCTGTGTTAGTGTGAGACGCATGTGCTAATGTGAGACGCCCCTGCGGTAACTTGAGACTCACCTGTGCTAACGTGAGACTCAACTGTGCTAACGTGAGACTCACCTGTTCTAACGTGAGACTCAACTGTGCTAACGTGAGACTCACCTGTTCTAACGTGAGACTCACCTGTGCTAAAATGTTCTTATAACTAAAATGTTGAGATTTCTAAAAGTCTGCCATCGAATTGTTGCTAGGTGGACCTCTGAGATCAGACTGGT
The DNA here is from genome assembly GCA_964033795.1 of Lymnaea stagnalis. Lineage (NCBI taxonomy): Eukaryota > Metazoa > Mollusca > Gastropoda > Lymnaeidae > Lymnaea > Lymnaea stagnalis. The sequence continues at coordinate 1,140,162 of CAXITT010000073.1, forward strand.
CGCTGGTCACCCCGAGGTCTAGATCTAGTTGTATCACTGAGGTCGCCGGTCTACCCAGTAAAGAGATTAAAATCTCTTGGACTTGGATTAGAACTGTTAAGTTTTGCTGGTATTGAAGAATCGCTTTCGAATGTCTGTCTTGTCCTTGGAATAGCTCGTAATGGCCATAACTAACGCTTGAGAAGAGATATGATGGTTCGTGTTATGTTAACATACAAAGAATTCGTTTGAAACAAGAAAACAAAGATGTGTATACGAACCAATTGAAAAACAGCCAATCTATAGGGCCCCTTGTTCAAACACAGCGGACTCTCTTGGGGGCCCCTTGTTAAAACACAGCGGACTCTCTTGGGGGCCCCTTGTTCAAACACAGCGGAATCTCTTGGGGGCCCTTGTTAAAACACAGCGGACTCTCTTGGGGGCCCCTTGTTCAAACACAGCGGAATCTCTTGGGGGCCCCTTGTTTAAACACAGCTATCTCTTGTTTCAATATTATGGAACATATGTAACATATCCAATCTATTGGGCACATGTGTAACACATCCATTGTATAGGGCTCATGTGTAACACATCCAATATATAGGGCTCATGTGTAATACATCCAATGTGTAGGGCACATGTGTAACACATCCAATGTTTAGGGCACATGTGTAACACATCCCATGTATAGGGCTCATTTGTAACACTTTTAACATGTATGGCACATGTGTAACATATCCAATCTTTGGGCACATGTGTAACACATCCAATGTGTAGGGCTCATGTGTAACACATCCAATGTATGGGCCCATGTGTAAAAAATCCAATATATAGGGCTTATGTGTAATACATCGAATATATAGGGCTCATGTGTAACACTTTCAATATGTATGGCACATGTGTAACTTATCCAATATTTGGGCACATGTGTAACACATCCAATGTATAGGGCACATGTTTAACACATCCAATGTGTAGGGCACATGTGTAATACATCCAATGTATAGGGCACATGTGTAACACATCCAATGTGTAGGGCACATGTGTACCACGTCCAATGTATAGGGCACATGTGTAACACTTTCAGTATGTATGGCACATGTGTAGCATATCCAATCTATTGGGCACATGTGTAACACATCCAATGTATAGGGCAAATGTGTAACACACCCAATGTATAGGGCACATTTGTAAGCCATGTAAGCCGTTCATTTTTTCAAAATAAACATATGCCAAGGTATGAGTAAGAACTAATTTAACATTCGTTAGGTTCAGATTAATTCAACTGAGATATTTAGAGACATAGATGGTGTGCATGTGTGGGGTGGGAGTGGGGTGATGGGGAACCGAGAATGGCCTACAGGCGTTACGAAAGAGTTAATCTCCTGGTCATTAAGTTTCGCCTGGGGGGTGGGTCTGTCAATCTCTCCGTGGCCGGAACCTGCCGAGTGACCAGTGGTTGCACCACGCTTACAGCCAGATAGGTTGAAGCTTACTCTAGCTCAGCGGAAAATGAACCCCCCTTAAGTACTGAATAATGGTCACTGGTGATTTATGCATGGATTAGCCACCGGTCAGTGGTCATACGATGGTCATCTGGGTATGCCCTGTACCTCTTCAAATGAAACTGTATTTTAATTATTATTTTGCTCGCGTGTGAATTATACGGTTTAAAACAGGCAACATCTTTTTTATATAAATCAACAAAGAAATAAGATCATACTTTTTTTATTTACAGATACCCAAAGTTATTTCCCTTGAGCTCGATGTTACTCATTTACAGACTTTTTTTTTTTTTTTTTAACTTTTTAAAACAAAATTTTGTTTTTTTTATTTTCTTTTTTTTAAACGATTTTAGGAGCAAAGAAACAAAAACGTAAGAAACTAAAACAAAAAAAAAAAAAAAAACAACTGAAGCACTCGGTGTCGTCCGGAGGAAGAAGAAGAGCAAACCCTCTCCAGCCAATCAAAAGCTCGCTCATCACGTCATCGTGGATTTACATTGGTGTTGTTTTTTTTTTCCCCCATTCCCTGGCCAGCTCGCCGGTACGCTGCCTGATAGGCTTGCAGTAGTCTCCCGGGCTCAAAATCGGCCGCGTCTTTTAGTTTCATCCGGCACCGCTGACGCCATCGTGGGATAACGAGGACGGCAAGGACACGTCGTCAGACAACGGAAGCAGTGAGGACAGCGACAGAGGCGGCGACCCAATGGCTGCCCTGCCCCACCTGGTCAGTTTCTTCGTGACCACCGCTGGCAAGAACGGGGAAGAGCTCGGGTCGGATGAGGAGCAGATTGTACAGATTGTGTACTTGCTGTACGACCAGAACAATAACAAGGTGAGTTGTGTCCCGTGGTGGGGTCAGGAGTATGTTGTCCGGTAGTTTGGTCAGGAGTATGTTGTCCAATAGTTTGGTCAGGAGTATGTTGTCCAGTAGTTTGATCAGGAGTAAGTTGTCCAGTAGTTTGGTCAGGAGTATGTTGTCCAGTAGTTTGGTCAGGAGTATGTTGTCCAGTAGTTTGGTCAGGAGTATATTGTACAGTAGTTTGTTCAGGAGTATCTTGTCCAGTAGTTTGGTCAGGAGTATATTGTACAGTAGTTTGTTCAGGAGTATCTTGTCCAGTAGTTTGGTCAGGAGTATGTTGTCCAGTAGTTTGGACAGGAGTATGTTGTCCAGTAGTTTGGTCAGGAGTATGTTGTCCAGTAGTTTGGTCAGGAGTATGTTGTCCAGTAATTTGGTCAGGAGTATATTGTCCAGTAGTTTGGTCAGGAGTATGTTGTCCAGTAGTTTGATCAGGAGTATGTTGTCCAGTAGTTTGGTCAGGAGTATGTTGTCCAGCAGTTTGGTCAGGAGTATATTGTCCAGTAGTTTGGTCAGGAGTATGTTGTCCAGTAGTTTGATCATGAGTATGTTGTCCAGTATTTTGGTCAGGAGTATGTTGTCCAGTAGTTTGGTCAGGAGTAAGTTGTCCATTAATGGAGACATGTCCTTATGCTTTCTAAGTAAGGTAAGCTAGGACCATATTGTCCTGTTGTGTAGGAAAGACCATATTATTGTCCTGTTTTTAGGCAGGATCATATTGTCCTGTTGTGTAGGCAGGATCATATTGTCCTGTTGTGTAGGCAGGATTATATTGTCCTGTTGTGTAGGCAGGATCATATTGTCCTGTTGTGTAGGCAGGATCATATTGTCCTGTTGTGTAGGCAGGATCATATTGTCCTGTTCTGTAGGGAGGGCCATATTGTCCTTTTGTGTAGACAGGACCATATTGTCCTGTTGTGTAGGCAGCAACATATTGTCCTTTTGTGTAGGCAGGACCATATTGTCCTGTTGTGTAGGCAGGATCATATTGTCCTGTTGTGTAGGCAGGACCAAATTGTCCTTTTGTGTAGGCAGGACTCAAAAGCTTCTTTTCTGTTAATGCATGCATTTTTTCATATATTTTTATGTTCTACCACAGATAATCAAGGATAATCATAGATAATCAAAGATTATATTACTTTGAAGCACGTCTAACGAAGTGTTTATTTCTTGATCATGGATTATTTTACCATTATTTACTTACCCCACGTGTAGTCAACTAAATTACCTTATGTAAAGACATACATTTTATGTCTTAAAGACCTACATCCCAAAACATTATGACCTAAATTCCATGATGATATGACTTATATTCCATGGTCTAATGACCTGAATTCTGCCATATGGAAATGAGTAAACACATTGCAACTCACGTGTAATCTCCAAACCAGCTGTCGTGTGTTTTCTTTCAAATAAGCGTCCTCACCCCCCCCCCGGTACTCTTTAAAAGTACTTCTATTTGTCACTTTTCATTGAAAGTAGGACATAGCTCTCTCCATATGCCACCCATGGTTTGAATTCATCTCCTCCACCCTTGGTAACCACCAAACCTGAGACGCTGTGTGTCGACCTACAATTCGCATCATGATAGATGGACTCCACATTTGTCCAGCTTCATAAGTCAAACCACCAGACCTCCTTGTAGTATCAAGTTTCAGAGCATTAGGGACCTTCTTAACCACATGGGGAGTGTGGGGAGGGGGGCACATTAATCTGAATTCTGAAGCGCTTATTTTAGAACCACCCCCCCCCCCCCCCACCGTACACTTTGCCGTTGTGATGATGACATCGATTGGTGATGTCTGCTGGCAGTCAGAATTTGACATCTAGATTTTACATGTAGAAAAACATTGCAAATCCCATCTACATGCATAGGAGCCAAAATGATCAATAAATTGATCGTGGGCCCTTAAGATATAGAAGAAGAAGAAGATTTTTTTTTTAAAATAATAATATGGAATTGTATAACAAAACAGACACGGTTGGGTTCTATAGATGGTGCAACACGTCCTTTAGGTCATACAGGGTTGGGTTCTATAGATGGTGCAACACGTCCTTTAGGTCATACAGGATTGGGTTCTATAGATGGTGCAACACGTCCTTTAGGACATACAGGGTTTGGTTCTATAGATGGTGCAACACGTCCTTTAGGACAGAGAGGGTTGGGTTCTATAGACGGCGCAACACGTCCTTTATGTCATACAGGGTTGGGTTCTATAGACGACGCAACACGTCCTTTAGGTCATACAGGGTTGGGTTCTATAGATGGTGCAACACGTCCATTAGGACATACAAGGTTGGGTTCTATAGACGGCGCAACACGTCCCTAAGGACAGACAGGGTTGGGTTCTATAGATGGTGCTACACGTCCTTTATCACGGGGTGAATCGCTTTTTTTGTAATTTTTAATTATTATTATGTTATTTTGTGTGGCGGTGGGAAGGGGAGGGGGGGAGGTAAGCTTTAGGAGAAATCAACACAAAAAAAAAGTTAATAGTTTTAAATTTCCAAATAAACTTTAGTCTCTGATACTCTCTGTGTGTTTATATGTTGTTTATCCCCTTATTCGGCGAAGATGTGATCAACTGTTTAAAGGACGTTTAGAAAGAACGTGTTTCTTTAGCATATAGGCAGTTTTTAAAAAAAAAAACAATTAAGGATCAATCTTTAATAATTATTTAATGGATTTGCGGCCATTCACGCAACAGTGTGAGAGACGCCATCTGATCTCCAAAAGTGTCGCCAGGAAGAACCTCTCAGTCGTCATGAAATATCACAAGTTTTGCTCCGCCTCCTGGCCAAACATCTTGAAATCGATCTGCAGATGATATTGGAAGATGTTGTGATCCAAGAAACGCCCCGTCCTAGTGCTGGACTCGGGATGCGCCCGTCTAATTAGTTTGGCGTGCGGTCTGTGTTGGACCGCTCGTTGGTAGGTCTTAATGAAGCAGACCTGGTCTCCGCGGAGCGTGGCCTTGGGTGTGACCCGTGCCATGTCCGTGACGTCGTTAGGGAAACAGGTGTGCTCCATGGCAGGTCACACACCACACACACACACACACGTCCACCTCCATTCGTGTGCTCGTCTGTGCATTTCTCAGCCATTTAATCTAATGTGGTCAGCTATTTCACGTCTTAATCTAATGTAGTCAGCCATTTCACGTCTTAATCTAATGTGGTCAGCCATTTCACGTCTTAATCTAATGTGGTCAGCTATTTCACGTCTTAATCTAATGTGGTCAGCCATTTCACGTCTTAATCTAATGTGGTCAGCAATTTCACGTCTTAATCTAATGTGATCAGCCATTTCACGTCTTAATCTAATGTGGTCAGCCATTTCACGTCTTAATCTAATGTGGTCAGCTATTTCATGTCTTAATCTAATGTGGTCAGCCATTTCACGTCTTAATCTAATGTGGTCAGCCATTTCACGTCTTAATCTAATGTGGTCAGCCATTTCACGTCTTAATCTAATGTGGTCAGCCATTTCACGTCTTAATCTAATGAGAATTGGCTGAGAATTTGGAGGGTGATTTTAAGATGATCTGCCAAAACGAGCTCCACGGGCCAGAAAATGTGTAGAAAATTATTACTATTAATCTTCATTTAATTACACATGTAATTTTAATCTAATTTCTGATGTAATCGTTTTCTTACTGCATATTTTCTGGCTTGTAGGATTCTTTATGGCAGATCATCCTCAAATCATCGTCAAATCATCCTAAAATTATCCTCAAATCATCGTCAAATTATCCTCATATCATCTTCAAATCATCCTCATATCATCTTCAAATCATCTTCAAAGTATCCTCAAATCATCGTCAAATCATCCTCAAATCATCTTCAAATCATCCTCAAATCATCTTCAAACTATCCACAAATCAGCCTCAAATCGATGTAGCGACTTCCACAAATCACAACAGATCAAACTTTTTTTTAAAGATACATATTATTTAATTCTGACGGACACTACTGACCACACTTGCGGGCACCCCTCTCTATTTAAATGAAGGAAACTTACGTTTGATACCTTTCTCTCTGTAACAACCTGGCCTTTTCAACTTCATGTTCCTGCTTGTCATGTGTGTTTTATATTTTACGCCTTCCCACCCACACCCCCACCCCCCAATCTCTGTGCATCTCAAGGGCATTTATGGGTCGGTGAGTTGATAATTGTTTTGAGAATACAGACATACCCTTGTAATCCTAACTGTATCGTCAGCGTAACACGTTAACCACACAGGTTACCCCACCCCCCACACACACACACATCCAACCGCCACCGCATATACAGGTCACGTGATTAATTATACACCACAGGTTGTAACACGTGGCAGCGAACACTTGCGTCGTTGTAGTCCCGGTCAGTTTCGAAATGTCGGCAGAGATTTGGAGATGATACTTATACAATGTACTGATACACGATACTGATACACGATACTGATACACGATACTGATACAATGTACTGACATACGATACTGATACACGATACTGATACAATTTACTGATATACGATACTGATACACGATACTGATACAATGTACTGACATACGATACTGATACACGATACTGATACAATGTACTGATATACGATACTGATACACGATACTGATACAATGTACTGACACACGATACTGATACACGATACTGATACAATGTTCTGATACACGATACTGATACGCGATACTGATACGCGATACTGATACGCGATACTGATACTCGATACTGATACTCGATTAGGAAGATTTGTGGAAGTTTGATGTTTGCTCTACCGCTAGGGATCAGGTCCTGGAGAAAAAGTGTGAGAACTCACCCAATATCCCACCCACCCCCTCCCTCAACCCAGGTTCAGAGAAGCACCACACTCATAATATAAGCACCACACTCATAATATAAGCACTACACTCATAATATAAGCACCACACAGCTCGCACACCTCAAGAGACGGTATGTTTGTGCGGCGTTCACGCTGTGAATAAAACACAGTGCCTCCGCATCTCTCCGCCCCTGGAAGGACTGGAACCATGCTACCACTGACCACCCACCACCGCTTCCATCACCAAATGAATGACACGTCTGAACTAAATGAATGACACATCTGAATTATAAACTGAATGAAACATCTAAACAATATACATTGAAAGACACCTCGTCACTGAATGAATGACACATAATATTATAAACTGAATGAAACATCTAAACTATACATTGAAAGAAACCTCGTCACTGAATGAAAGACGCATCTATATTATAAACTGAATGAAACATCTAAACTATACATTGAAAGAAACCTCGTCACTGAATGAATGACGCATCTATATTATAAAAAGAATGAAACAAGTCGGAGGGACGGGGGGAGCATGATTGTGCATTTATTTGGAGGAGTCGAAGTCGGGGTGCCACTATCGTTCATTTATCTGGAGAAGTCGTTAGTCCTGCCTAGGGTGTGCATTATTTATCTTTATATTATATACATAACTATTTCAGCGCATTTTAACATATTTTTTTACCTTTATTATCCCTGTTCTACTTTATAAACTGTAAAAAAATCCACCATTGATTTTTAAATCTTTCGATGCGCAATAATGACGTTTTTTTTCCCTCCTAAATTTTAAATTTGTGTTTTGAACTGAACTCTTCCTAGTGAGTGACCTCCCCTTGGCTTGGCACGCGCCACGGCTCTCATCTGCAACAGCTTGCAGCAAAATAACACTGGAATTAAATAAAAGGCGATGAGATATTACCATGAGCTTAGCAACAAGGGATCCCAAACTGGAGGGAACAGAGGGTCCCCGGGAAGAGGTGTAGTACAATATAATGGTTGGGTGGTTAGGGGGGGGGAGGTCAGAGTGGAGGTTGGTTGAGGGTGAGGATTTTCATAGGAAGAATTTGGAGGGTACAGTTAGAGTGAATGGTCCACGGATTTCAGTCACACCATTTGAGACCCGCCTGACAAGAGGTGACATCTGGAAACAGGAGGGTCTGAGGAATTTCATTTCATCCGGGCGTTAATAAGAAAACCGTTTACGACTGCGAATGTAGGCGCGCGTGTGGCCAGGAAAAGAAAGCCGATCTGAAATCATCAGCTCAACATTTCAATTCCTAAACCTTAGGGCAGGCGTGGGCAAACTACGACCCGCGGGCCGCATGCGGCCCGGCAACTGATATTATGCGGTCCTCGAAGGCATTTAGATTTTTTTTTTGTAAACTTTGTTTTATGTTATTTTGTTGAATTTTACAGAATTTCATGTTCTGTTATGATTATTTTAACATTTTTTATCAAATTTCTTTCTAATTTTCTCTAGTTTTAAGATAGGCCTTGACTTTTGTCATGTAATGCTAACATTTGAATTCACCGATTTTAATTAGAGAAATGTTTATCGACATGCAAAAATTGGACATAATATATATGCGGCCCTTCAATAACTTGACATTTGTCATTGCGGCCCCTCAATAACTTGACATTTGTCATTGCGGCCCTCAATAACTTGACATTTGTCATTGCGGCCCTCAATAACTTGACATTTGTCATTGCGGCCCCTCAATAACTTGATATTTGTCATTGCGGCCCTCAATAACTTGACATTTGTCATTGCGGCCCTCAATAACTTGACAT
>CAXITT010000073.1:1149783-1167816 GCA_964033795.1 Lymnaea stagnalis
CAAACATCTTATGAACACACCCTAAACTATCTTGCAAACAGACCCAAACATCTTATGAACACACCCTAAACTATCTTGCAAACAGACCCAAACATCTTATGAACACACCCTAAACTATCTTGCAAACAGACCCAAACATCTTATGAACACACCCTAAACTATCTTGCAAACAGACCCAAATATCTTATGAACATACCCTAAATTATCTCGCAAACAGACCCAAACATCTTATGAACACACCCTAAACTATCTTGCAAACAGACACAAACATCTTATGAACACACCCTAAACTATCTTGCAAACAGACCCAAACATCTTATGAACACACCCTAAACTATCTTGCAAACAGACCCAAACATCTTATGAACACACATTTAAGTATCTGTCAAACAGACCCAAACATCTTATGAACACACATTTAAGTATCTGTCAAACAGACCCAAACATCTTATGAACACACCTTTAAGTATCTGTCAAACAGACCCAAACATCTTATGAACACACCTTTAAGTATCTGTCAAACAGACCCAAACATCATATGAACACACCTTTAAGTATCTGTCAAACAGACCCAAACATCTTATGAACACACCTTTAAGTATCTGTCAAACAGACCCAAATGAACTGGTTTAAAAAAAACACCTCCAGCCATCTTGTAAAACACACACCCCTAACCATATTTTATACACATCCATAAACATAATTTAAACACATAACCATTACCAACAACCCAACCATATTTTGAACAGACCCCTAACCATCTGATAACCCCCAAACATCTTATGAACACACTAAGCATATTTTAAACACTTAACCCAAACATTTTCTAAACATTCGTCTTGCAAAACACCACCTTACCATCTTGTAAACACACCACATGCATCGTGTTAGACACTCTCTGTCACCATCATTAGGAAATCTACCATCTCTATTTCCGATGTGCTCACCACCATCACATCCATCAAGAGCCGCATCTTCTGCAGACTTCTGTCTTTTGCCCCCCCCCGCTCCCAAACCACCACTTCGATACGCCCAAAATAGGCGCAGATAATCGATTCCAATATTAAATACTCGTCAACAGCTGCTGTGATCAGCGTGTCATCAACAAAGGGGACCCTAGGGCTCGAGCTGTTGCTGGGCGTCGTGGGGCGCGGGGCGCCAGCTGGTTGTGGATGGCTTGTTTCATATTTTAAAAAACAACAGAACTGTTACATCTAGATAGTGTTGTATGTTGTATACCTGAGCGAGTGTTGTATGTTGTATACCTGAGCGAGTGTTGTATGTTGTATACCTGAGCGAGTGTTGTATGTTGTATACCTGAGCGAGTGTTGTATGTTGTATACCTGAGCGGGTGTTGTATGTTGTATACCTGAGCGAGTGTTGTATGTTGTATACCTGAGCGGGTGTTGTGTGTTGTATACCTGAGCGGGGTAATATGGTGGGACTAACGGTGTGTTGTCTCAGAGGGATTTAGTCAAAATAATACATATGTGTATATATATTATATATGTATATATGTATGTATTTAGTCTGCTATGTGTGTCAAAAAGTTGTAGGACGGGTAATGGGTTTCAATTTTTTGACAGTCTAAATATAGATTTCATCTCTCATCCTGGCGTGTCATCAAGGTCGTAGAATGGCCGTCGGGTATCCTCTAGACCAGGGGTCGGGAACCTATGGCTCGTGAGCCAGATGTGGCTCTATTGATGGCTGCATCTGGCTCGCAGACAAATGTTCGATTATATAAAAAAAAAGTCGCATTAATGGTAACAAATACTCATGTTGTAAATACAACAATGTTATTAAAAAGAATTCAGAGACCTAATTATAGCATTTTTAGTGTTGAAATTACACAAAATGCACACATTTACTTGAATTTTTAGTTTTAAACATAATGTATTGCTCTCACGGAATTACTTTTCAAAATATGTGGTGTCCATGGCTCTCTCAGACAAAAGGGTTCCCGACCCCTGCTCTAGAAGTTGTAAACAATAACGTCACGACCCTTGACCCCCCACGAGGTTCGACGCGAGTCCGAAGTCATCGACCCCCGATTTTGGGATTAACGGCTGCCGATTGTCCGGGATTGACGCTCGCCCGGGATTCAGTGGCCCGGGATTCAGTGGCACGGGATTCAGTGGCCCGGGATTCAGTGGCCCGGGATTCAGTGGCCCGGGATTCAGTGGCACGGGATTTTACGTGAAGCGTTATAGTAAAATGTATTTCATGTAGTTCTTTAAACGTTGAAATCTGTTTGCGTCAAAAGGGGGTGGGGGGGTGAGCGCATTGGGCACAAGAAATCCGCTTCGTTTTGTAGATGTAAAAAAGGGGGCACCATGTAGATGTTTAAAGGGGCACCCGTGTGGATGTTGAAGAGGCACCCGTGTGGATGTTTAAAGGGGCACACGTGTAGATTTTGAATAGGCACACGTGTGGATGTTGAAGAGGCTCCCGTGTGGATGTTGAAAGGGCCACCCGTGTGGATGTTGAAGGGCCACCCGTGTGGATGTTGAAGGCTGCGCCCATGTGAATATTGAAAGGGGAACGCATGTGGATGGCTCTTTCAAATATAGTTATTGTTGTTTTTGGGGTTGTTTTTTTTTTTACAGTAGCGTCTCAGCATTGAGCTCGATTGGCGATGAAATTTTTGTTGGAATTCACGTCATATTTTTAACTTTTTGTTCACGTTTTTCTTATGAACTAAACCGGTCGTTTGCTTGATTACTCTAAGTGTATATTTTGTTGTTGATGGCCTAGCTTACCCAATGCCGGGTAAATGTTTGATTTCTATGAAGACCTTTGCTAGGTAGTCAGTAAGAATTAACCCCTAGCTATCGTCCGCACACCTTCGCCACTTCAAGGACTTTGCCGTGCGCTGGCCAATCAGGGGGACAATCAGGAGGACAATCAGGGGGACAATCAGGAGGACAATCAGGACAATCAGGAGGACAATCAGGACAATCAGGAGGACAATCAGGACAATCTGGAGGACAATCAGAGGGACAATCAGGGGGACAATCAGGAGAACTCGCCAACTTCCTGAAACCAAGACACCGAGGATATTGCGAGTGTCCACTCCACACCAGGGATTCCCAACCTGGGGGTGGGGAGTATTGTTGTTTTGTTTGCCCTATATTTGAAATGAGTTATTGATTATATCGAACCTCGACTTTTCCCCGCAATATTTTGTAAATGTCAAATTTGATTTAGATTTTAACATTGAATGCTAACTCTACCCCTCTACCCCCGCCCAATAAATCCCCCCCCCCCAACCTGCCACCCACAAAAAAAATAAATAAATACATTTATTTGATTGTTCACGTGATTAGGTCTGTGTCTGTAGTCTGTCTTTGTGATGAAGATTAGGTCTGTGTCTGTAGTCTGTCATTCTGATGGAGTATATCAGATGTCTTAACAATAACTACTGTCTGTTGTCCTTGTGGGCCGGAAAAAGAATACCCGATAATTTCAGCAAACAAACGGACCAAATGCTGGGAAATTTCTTATAATTCCTGCAGGCCGCCCCCCCCACCTTTTCCAGCCCCCTGCAAGCTACGCCACTGGATGACAGTCGCCTGGTTATTATTTGAATGTTGTCATTAGAATGGTATCATAGACAGTCGCGTTTTCAGATATTCCCATGAGATTTGCCTACGTGGAGACGAGCCAATTTAGCAATGCTGATTCCTCTCGTGCCCCACTGTTTGACGGATGATTTACCAACGAGGTCTGTTGCCTCATGAGGGTGTGCGCCATCTGGTGGTAGGGGGGGGGGGTTGTTGTCATGACAACTATGGGAGGATCACGCGTCGGCGACACTCACTCATACATAGAGGAGGGAAGATGTCGCCAACGGTTACAGATGTGACCATATTTTAATTTAAATTTTTTTTTTTTATTGAAAGCTGCCTGACCCTCAAAACTGAGTTCTAACTTTTTAACGAAACAATTGAATATTTCTTTGACATTAATTCAGGATTTTATAAGTTTTTTTTTTTTTTCTTTAATTTTCTTTATTATTTTGTATTATATCATTATAGTCCATCAGAACGAGACATCACGTGATACCAATATTCATTGATCTGAGTAGGTACATTCATATAGCTATTCGTGATGAGGAATAGTTGAACATCATGTAATTCAATGGATGCAGGTATGACCGCATATAGTTAACTATAGAATTAAACTTTTTTAAAAAAAGGGAAATGGCGTGCGATTAATTAGTTGCTGATAAAATGCTGTACCGTTTTAACATTACATCATTCCGCTGTTGTCGTTGATGACGTGGTCCTCACATGAGGTCGTAAAGGTGATGACGTAGTACGCACGTCTTGTCGTAAAGTTGTCCGGGGGCGTGCCAACACAAGCGCGGCTAGGTCATCGACTGATTCATAATTGCTAAATATTTCATTCGATTACACCTCGCTGGAACAATATTATCGCTGTGACAATGACTTCGGCTGTCAGTCATTAAAATCTGCCCCGTTTCACCTGTCACAGAGGGAGGTAATCTAAAAAGACAAACTTCCGGCGAGCGGGACATTTATCGGCACAATTAAGGGGGAGGCAATCTGAGGGGCAATTTTGTCGAGACGGCGCGCGTGGTGCTCCTGGTCCTGGTCCTGGGTTTAAGACTGGACAGAGCTTGGCATCACAAACATGGTCATAGTATGGTCGTAGTACGGTCATAGTATGGTCATAGTATGGTCATAGTATGGTCATGGTATGGTCATAGTATGGTCATAGTATGGTCATAGTATGGTCATAGTATGGTCATGGTATGGTCATGGTATGGTCATAGTATGGTCGTAGTATGGTCATAGTATGTTCATAGTATGTTCATAGTACGGTCTTAGTATGGTCGTAGCACGGTCATTGTATGGTCATAGTATGGTCATAGTATGGTCATACTATGTTCATAATATGGTCATAGTATGGTCACTGTATGGTCATAGTATGGTCACTGTATAGTCATAGTACGCTCATAGTATGGTCATAGAATGGTCACAGTATGGTCACAGTATGGTCATAGTATGGTCATACTACAGGAAAACAAGGGGCCCTCACGAGAGAGACGAATATTTAAAAGTTTCATACTCTGGAAAACATCCCCAGGGGAGTGTGTTGTATCTGAATGTATTAAGCATTAGTTTCGAATAGAGATGCGCTCAGCCATAACGGCGCATTTTTATTTTTTCCCCATAGTAGAAGGCTGAGACTCCCTCCCCCCCCCCTTTTTTTCCCCTCTCGGGCCACATACTTAACTCATGCACACACACACACATTTACTCTCACACACACACACAGAGTTCCACACCCGTGAAATGAAATTAGATTGGATATCTCCCCATCCATCGCCTGCTCTCGGCCCGGCTCTCCTCAATTAGAGTCCTCACAAAACGACCAGGTAATAAAACCGTGCGACTGTCACTCACGCGGAAACCTTCGCCACGGTCGAGAGTGGGAAGGCGGCCCGGGGGGGGGAGGGGATGGGGGTGTCAAGTGCGTTATTAGATCTGATAAGCATCTATATTAGATCCTTGGAAAGGCTGGGAGGGCTGGGGGGGGGGGGGAGAGACCATAGAAACGAAAATTCTGAATGGTAGATGAGCATGGACACGAGTTATTGCTCTTCGTTCAACGCACTTTATCTCCCTTCATTTGATTTAATTAGAAAACTTGTGACGTCATACTATTTAAAGATGGGGGGAGGGGGGAACTCAATATTTTAAACAAGTGGTGTTGCTATTTATTATCAACTTTCTGTATTTAGATGAAGAGCTCGGATTATATCTACGCAGCGCCGGCAATGTTGTTAAACGCACACCTGCAATTTTGTTAAAAGCAATGCCGGCAATGTTGTTAAACGCACACCTGCAATTTTGTTAAAAGCAATGCCGGCAATGTTGTTAAACGCACGCCTGCAATTTTGTTAAAAGCAATGCCGGCATGTTGTTAAACGCACGCCTGCAATTTTGTTAAAAGCAATGCCGGCAATGTTGTTAAACGCACGCCTGCAATTTTGTTAAAAGCAATGCCGGCAATGTTGTTAAACGCACACCTGCAATTTTGTTAAAAGCAATGCCGGCAATGTTGTTAAACGCACACCTGCAATTTTGTTAAAAGCAATGCGGGCAATGTTGTTAAACGCACACCTGCAATGTTGTTAAACGCACGCCTGGAATGTTGTTAAACGCATTCTTTGTCAGCGGAGTTTTAGCTTCATATTTCCTTGTTGTTGTTTTTTTCTTTTCACTTCTCATTTGAAATGTTCACTATAGATGTTTGCATAACGGATAAATGAAGTGTTGCTTTTAAAGTATTGTAACAGCTCAAAAATTGGCATAATGCATTGGTTAGGATTATGTATTGTTTTCGTAATTTAGGATTAACAGGAAGTCAAAAATATATATGTCATGCGCAGAAGCACGACAAGACAGAAGTATCATGGAAGTAAGAGTACGATTCAATAGGAGATAGGCGGCGCTTGCCGTACATCTCATATCATCCATACTTATCCAACAGATCCGGAATGAATTACGTATGTGAAGTCATATGACAATATCAATTATGTTTTCTTCAGCTTTCGGGGATTTCTTGTATATTATTTGAATATTCAGTCAATAAATGTATCCGTGATGCGAGTCCATGCAGTTTGGCCTCGTGCTTTTAAGCATTGCGGTGTTAGTGGAATGTGGATAATTAAAGCAGACACAAGACAAAGTTCAACACTATACTACAAAATAATGCTTACAACTTCGGCCTTACGATCAACAACGTGGCTACAACTATGTTACAACTATGATGTTTGCATACAGGATTAATCAACTGTCCCTCCCCCCTTTTCAACTAAGGTGTGTCCGAAATGTGAGTTCTTTAGTTCTCCGCAGTTCAGAGATATGGCCAAGGATATAATTATCTACACACGTTAAGTTAGTAGAGAGAAAGACATTTTCAAGAATAGAAAGAAAGACATTTTCAACAATAGAAAGAAAGACATTTTCAACAATAGAAAGAAAGACATGTTCAACAATATAAAGAAAGACATTTTCAACAATAGAAAGAAAGACATGTTCAACAATATAAAGAAAGACATTTTCAACAATAGAAAGAAAGACATGTTCAACAATAGAACGAACGACATTTTCATTAAAATTCCTTCTACATTATTTTACCAATAATGACAAACCTCACGCTGGCCGCTGGGTCAGTTGTAACGGTGGGTCAGTTGTAACGGTGGGTCAGTTGTAACGGTGGGTCAGTTGTAACGGTGGGTCAGTTATAACGATGGGTCAGGTCAATTGTAACGGTACTGTAACTAAAAACAAAGACAAATGTTACGCCCACACCTTGGACTTACACAGATTACAGAGCAGTGGTTCCCAACACGTAGATACTCCCTGGAGCAGTGGTTCCCAACACGCAGATACACTCTAGAGCAGTGGTTCCCAACACGTAGATTCACCCTGGAGCAGTGGTTCCCGACACGTAGTTACACCCTGGAGCAGTGGTTCCCAACACGTAGATACACCCTGGAGCAGTGGTTCCCAACATTTATATACATCCTAGAGCAGTGGTTCCCAACACGCAGATATACCCTAGAGCGGTGGTCCCCAACACGCAGATATACCCTAGAGCGGTGGTTCCCAACACGCAGATATACCCAATATGCAGATATGTCCTAGAGTCCTAGAGCAGTGTTTCCCAACCAGTGCTCCACACACCCTTAATGGATTCGCGTTCACATCTCAGGGGATCCGCTTCCGCTCAAGGAAACCCCTAAACACTTTCTCTGACCCCCCTCCCCCTCCCCCAATTGTAAATGATTCTAAAAACCGCCCCGGGCGTGTCAATAAAATTGGGAACCACTGCCATTGAGGGAGGTTGAAAGTTGTGGAGAAAGACAGAAGGAAGATATTTGGAACCGTTGGGGTGGGGGAAGAAAGGTCGGGGGGCTGGGGGATATGAAGAAATGGCATAGAGTTGAGTTAATTGGCGTAACTAAGTGGTGGAGATAAAAGATAATGAACACCTTTGAATAATTATTCTATTGGTAACGATGATTAGGAGTGTTCTCAAAATATTTTAGCTGGTATCTTTCAGATTATCTTTTGTTGTTTTTTTAGTAATTAGAAAGCTAAGAAATTTATAACTCAATGACTTTAACTTGTTATAGTTTATACTTCATTTCCTTCATTCGCACGTATCTAATATTAATATAAATGTCGTCTTCTTGTGGTTTTTAGAGCCAGTTTCAACGAGTTGAGAGCTAGACGCATCTCTCACGTCTGCTCACGTCCCTCCCCTCCCCTCACCCCCATTTCTTCCTCCGATGATTGGTTGTATCGGATGCACGTGACGTTCTCGTCGTCTGCGTATCGGGGACGAACAGTAATCGGCACGTGACGGGTCAGCCAAAGTCTTGCCTCCGCCAGACACGCGACACAGACTTTCAGACTGTGGGAGGTGTCTTACTCTGGGAAACCACAGCCGCGGCTGTTCGAGGTGACGTGTGGCCTTGTTCAGGTGACTTGGCCAAGTAGGGTCGTGGAGGATGTGCTCAAAAATGTTTGTTTTTTTGGGGGGCTCGTGTATGGTCGGCGGATTAATTTCGTATTCATGGGAACGCGCGTGCTGCACCGCGATCAAGTTTGGTAGGTCACGTGGTTTGGGGTTAAGGCCTTCAAACAAAGATGATAATTACACTCTTGTTTCGAGTGGGACAAATGGGTTCTTTTCCAAACTGTACGCTGTGGCGCCTCTTGTTGTCGTGGCGCCTTGTGTTGCCGTGGCGCCCCGTGTTGCCGTGGCGCCCCGAGTTGCAATGGCGCCCCGTGTTGCCTTGGCGCCCCGTGTTTACGTGGTGCCTCGTGTTGCCTTGTTTGGCTTCCATTTTGCAAATGGCGCGAAAAAGATGTTACAATGTGTTAACGAAAATGGCGCCTAGCACACGGGGTTTAGAAAAGCACCATCGATGTGTTGCCATGATAGATTTGAACTCTGACATACACACTTACATACAAACAACATAATATAAATAACTGATATTATTATAACTGTTTAAAATTTGTACTTTGTATTTATTTTTTATATGGATGGTTTGTGAATTTGAAATGCCTGTTATGGAATTATTATTCTTTATCCAGTTAACATAACCGCACCAACATAACCGCACCAACATAACCGCACCAACATAACCGCACCAACAAAACCGCACCAACATAACCGCACCAACATAACCGCACCAACATAACCGCACCAACATAACCGCACCAACATAACCGCACCAACAAAACCGCACCAACATAACCAGAAAAAGGCACATATAAAATCGCCTGTTTGTCTTGTTTTTAATTATCTTTTAATTGTGTGTTTTTAAACAGGAGTTCTCAAAATTGTGACTTATGTAAAGCAACCAATGGACAATCCGTTACAACTTACGGGACTGTAGTTCGTATTGTGTTCGTAGTTCACGGTTCTTGTTGAAACCGTTTTCACGTTATGACGCGAAGGTCTCACGTGGAAGTCTCACTAATGAGACACCCGCCACCGCGTGCACCCGTCTTACCCAGCCTCTAGTACCGGGATTGACTCGCTGTACAAACACGACGAGAGAGGTGTTTGTACAAACGCTCTCGCCCAAGACATCCTCGAGATGTCGAACGCGTTCCAAAAAATGCGGGGCCACTTCTTGGTGCGAGGAGACAAATAGTTTGTTATATGGGGGGGGGGGGGGGTTGTTTGGGGGGAGGGGGGTTGGGGNTGTGAGGGGGCATGGGGGGGGTTGGGCAATGACATGATGGAGGTGGAAGCTTAAGTGAACAGAGTGTGTGTGAGGGGGCATGGGGGGGGTTGGGCAATGACATGATGGAGGTGGAAGCTTAAGTGAACAGAGTGTGTGTGAGGGGGCATGGGGGGGGTTGGGCAATGACATGATGGAGGTGGAAGCTTAAGTGAACAGAGTGTGTGTGAGGGGGCATGGGGGGGGTTGGGCAATGACATGATGGAGGTGGAAGCTTAAGTGAACAGAGTGTGTGTGAGGGGGCATGGGGGGGGTTGGGCAATGACATGATGGAGGTGGAAGCTTAAGTGAACAGAGTGTGTGTGAGGGGGCATGGGGGGGTTGGGCAATGACATGATGGAGGTGGAAGCTTAAGTGAACAGAGTGTGTGTGAGGGGGCATGGGGGGTTGGGCAATGACATGATGGAGGTGGAAGCTAAGGTGAACGTAGTGTGTTAGGGGGCATGGGGGGTTGGGCAATGGCATGATGGAGGTGGAAGCTAAGGTGAACGGTGTGTGTGTAAGGGGCATGAGGGTGGGGGGCAATGACATGATGGAGGTGGAAGCTTAAGTGAACGGAGCGCGCGCGCGTGTGTGTGTGTGTCTTGCTGGTACTGTTTAAATAACGCATTGGTTTAGAACCTTCAACTGGTTGATTAAATCATCCAAATAGTTCTGTTTTATCTGTAGTTTACTTTCTTCCTGGATACTTCAGCAACTTAATGGAAATATTAGTGGGCTCATCAATTAGCCCTTGGATGATCTACTTGTACAGTGTACGAGTAACATAGATGACACAGTGCCGAGTAACATAGATGACACAGTACCGAGTAACATAGATGACACAGTACCGAGTAACATAGATGACACATAGATGACACAGTACCGAGTAACATAGATGACACAGTGCCGAGTAACATAGATGACACAGTACCGAGTAACATAGATGACACATAGATGACACAGTGCCGAGTAACATAGATGACACGGTACCGAGTAACATAGATGACACAGTACCGAGTAACATAGATGACACATAGATGACACAGTACCGAGTAACATAGATGACACAGTGCCGAGTAACATAGATGACACGGTGCCGAGTAACATAGATGACACATAGATGACACGGTACTGGAAACGCAAATGTCTGAGGTTCCTGCAAAACTATTGCGCTCTTAAAAGCATGCTTAGTGGCTGAGCGATGTTCATATTTATTACTGTTACGTCCTAAAGGTTCTCATAAAGCTGGTCGATGTCACACTCCCTTTAGCCGTGTTCGGAGGTGAGCAAGGACAGGGGTGCGATCCAAGAAAGGGTTGCCTGCCCGAGAAGGGTTGTGAGCCACGAAAGGGTGGGTGCGGAAGTAGGTCAAGACTCTTCATCAAGTTTTAGGACTTCATTCTTTTTAATTTTAAAAATAGAGATTAAAATAGTTAGCGCCCCCCGCCCCCCCTCCCACAAAAAAACACCCCACCAAACCCACATACACACTTTCTTTCAACCACCTATGAACTCAAATGTTAATCCTTTCAACCCTCTCATCGTATGAACTCAAATGTCAACCCTTTCAACCCTCTCATCGTATGAACTCAAATGTTAACCCTTTCAACCCTCTCATCGTCTGAACTCAAATGTTAACCCTTTCAACACTCTCATCGTATGAACTCAAATGTTAACCCTTTCAACACTTTCATCGTATGAACTCAAATGTTAACCCTTTCAACCCTCTCATCGTATGAACCCAAATGTTAACCCTTTCAACACTCTCATCGTATGAACCCAAATGTTAACCCTTTCAACCCTCTCATCGTATGAACTCAAATGTTAACCCTTTCAACCCTCTCATCGTATGAACCCAAATGTTAACCCTTTCAACCCTCTCATCGTATGAACCCAAATGTTAACCCTTTCAACCCTCTCATCGTATGAACTCAAATGTTAACCCTTTCAACCCTCTCATCGTATGAACTCAAATGTTAACCCTTTCAACACTCTCATCGTATGAACCCAAATGTTAACCCTTTCAACCCTCTCATCGTATGAAATCAAATGTTAACCCTTTCAACCCTCTCATCGTATGAACTCAAATGTTAACCCTTTCAACCCTCTCATCGTATGAACTCAAATGTTAACCCTTTCAACCCTCTCATCGTATGAACTCAAATGTTAACCCTTTCAACCCTCTCATCGTATGAACTCAAATGTTAACCCTTTCAACCCTCTCATCGTATGAACTCAAATGTTAACCCTTTCAACCCTCTCATCGTATGAACTCAAATGTTAACCCTTTCAACCCTCTCATCGTATGAACTCAAATGTTAACCCTTTCAACCCTCTCATCGTATGAACTCAAATGTTAACCCTTTCAACCCTCTCATCGTATGAAATCAAATGTTAACCCTTTCAACCCTCTCATCGTATGAACTCAAATATTAACCCTTTCAACCCTCTCATCGTATGAAATCAAATGTTAACCCTTTCAACCCTCTCATCGTATGAACTCAAATGTTAACCCTTTCAACCCTCTCATCGTATGAAATCAAATGTTAACCCTTTCAACCCTCTCATCGTATGAAATCAAATGTTAACCCTTTCAACCCTCTCATCGTATGAACCCAAATGTTAACCCTTTCCTTTATCTTCGCCCAGGTGGTGGACGTACAAATCAGCTATGTCAAACCTCAGCCCAACGAACTCACAGAGACGGTCTTAACAGAAGATTGTAAGCTTGAGACGGGGCTCGACGAGGAGCTCGTCAAGCAGGCGCCGCCCCTGGATCATGTTTTAGAAGAGGTAAGGAGGTTGGAAGAGTTGGAGGTTGTGGGGGAGGGGGGGGGGAGACAGTTAAAGAAATCTTCAGGCATCTCTGTCTTGGATTTATATATATATATTTTATTTTTTTTTGGTAAGAGATGTGATCTCTAAGGTTAGGGTTAGGTTTAAGGTAGGGTTAGGTTTAAGTTAGGGTTACGTTCAAGTGAGAGTTACGTTTAAGTTAGGGTTAGTGTGTTGAGCGGGATGCTCTCGTGAACACTGAAGCGATTCTGAATGATTTCACTGCGATTACGTTTGGGAGGTAAGTTGATTATCATATGACGTGTTTATTAAAAGAATCGATTCCGTAAACGGATCGAGTTCCAGATTAAAAAAGTTAATATGTGTGTACCATAATGGAATGTGTGATGGCATCGTGTATAATGACCTGTTCGGGGGAGA
Organism: Lymnaea stagnalis; assembly: GCA_964033795.1. NCBI lineage: Eukaryota > Metazoa > Mollusca > Gastropoda > Lymnaeidae > Lymnaea > Lymnaea stagnalis. The sequence continues at coordinate 1,162,784 of CAXITT010000073.1, forward strand.
CCCTATGGTACAGGTCTATGTCTTGTGAGACCCTATGGCACAGATCTATGTCTTGTGAGACCCTATGGTACAGGTCTATGTCTTGTCAGACCCTATGGTACAGATTTATATCTTGTGAGACCTTATGGTACAGATCTATGTCTTGTGAGACCCTATTGTACAGATCTATATCTTGTGAGACCCTATGGTACAGGTCTATGTCTTGTCAGACTCTATGGTACAGATCTATGTCTTGTGAGACCCTATGGTACAGATCTATGTCTAGTGAGACCCTATGGTACAGATCTATGTCTTGTGAGACCCTACGGTATAGATCTATGTCTTGTGAGACCCTATGGTACAGATATATGTCTTGTGAGACCCTACGGTACAGATCTATGTCTTGTGAGACCCTTTGGTACAGATATGTGTCTTGTGAGACCCTACGATACAGATCTATGTCTTGTGAGACCCTACGGTACAGATCTATGTCTTGTGAGACCCTACGGTACAGATCTATGTCTTGTGAGACCCTACGGTACAGATCTATGTCTTGTGAAACCCTATGGTACAGGTCTATGTCTTATTCATTAGAGCTTAAAGAAGAGACAAAACAATTTACTTTAGTTAAGTTCAAAGCTCATCGATGTTCCCGCCATCTTTCTCTTTTAGGTTCCCTTGGCATCACACATTTTGTCACCCTTTCTCTGGGGTTTTCCCCTTGGCATCACATATTTTGTCACCCTTTCTCTGGGGTTTTCCCCTTGGCATCACATATTTTGTCACCCTTTCTCTGGGGTTTTCCCCTTGGCATCACATATTTTGTCACCCTTTCTCTGGGGTTTTCCCCTTGGCATCACATATTTTGTCACCCTTTCTCTGGGGTTTTCCCCTTGGCATCACATATTTTGTCACCCTTTCTCTGGGGTTTTCCCTTGGGCATCACACATTTTGTCACCCTTTCTCTGGGGTTTTCCCTTGGGCATCACACATTTTGTCACCCTTTCTCTGGGGTTTTCCCTTGGGCATCACACATTTTGTCACCCTTTCTCTGGGGTTTTCCCTTGGGCATCACACATTTTGTCACCCTTTCTCTGGGGTTTTCCCTTGGGCATCACATATTTTGTCACCCTTTCTCTGGGGTTTTCCCTTTGGCATCACACATTTTGTCACCCTTTCTCTGGGGTTTTCCCTTGGGCATCACACATTTTGTCACCCTTTCTCTGGGGTTTTCCCTTGGGCATCACACATTTTGTCACCCTTTCTCTGGGAGGTTCCCTTTGGCTTGAACATTTTCTCATCATTTCTCCGGGGGGGCTTCCCTTGGTTCACCTAACAAGATGCACACATGAATCCATCTTGTCGGTGGATCTCGCTGATGGCAGATCGTAGCATCCTGTTTACGTTAACTGGGCTGGGGAGGAGGGTGCAAGACGGTGGTAACATTGTGTCAAGTCATTTGTTTCGGTACACAGAAACAGCTGGTCATAACGTGTGCGTGGAGGGAGGGGAGGTGGGAGAAGAGGGGTTTTGACCTCAAGGTTGGAGTTGGCCCACCTCTGGTCCTCCATAATGTTTTGTGAAAATTCTGTTAACACCATGTTTTATGCAGACTGGACTTACTGTAGGTGTTTTATAAGTAATCTCAAGACAGTGATAAGTTAAGATATCAGTTTTTGTGATGTCACCAAAAGCGGATCCCGAGTAGAGTAGCATGGGGGTAACTATGACGTCACCAAACTATGTAGCATACACGCTGGGGCAACGCCACCATAACGCGCGTGTAAGATACGCGCAGGGGCCCGTAATGTAGTCATGAAATCGTACGCTTAGAGCGCATAAGAGCACAATGAGACACAAGAAACAGTGCTGGACATCCACTGCATCCTGGTCTGTTGCCAGTCGTCCTGAGTCTCGCCATTGGAACGATTGGGCAATCTCGAGAGATTGAGGCCGACACATTGAGCGGCCTAGATTAAGTCTGGCTGAAACACGTTGAGCACACACAAGCTAAATATATACGTTAATGCCAACAGTGTGGCGGGGAAAATCCGCTAAAAAGAATTTCTGACATTAGAAAAATTATAGTATCTTAATGTCCTCCGTCAGATGTTTCCACCTTTCTCTCACAGATCTCTTCCACATTTCTCTGCCAGACGTCTTTCACCTTTCTCTACAAGATATTTTCCACCCCTCTCTTCTATATCTCTTCCAACTTTTTCTGCCAGATTTCTTCAACCTTTTCTCTTCTAGATTTCTTCCATCGTTCTCTGTCAGATTTCTTCCACCTTCTTTTCTAAAACTCTTCTTCCGTTCTCCGTCAGATTTCTTCCGCGTTTCTCTTCGAGATCTCTTCTAACTTTTTTTCTGCCAGATCTCGTCCACCTTTCTCTTCTGGATCTCTCCCACCTTTCTCTTCCACCTTTCTCTGACAGATTTCTTCCACCTCTCTCTTTTAGAACTCTTCCACCTTTATCTGTCAGCTTTCTTCCATCTCTCTCTTCTAGAACTCTTCCACCTTTATCTGTCAGATTTCTTCCATCTCTCTCTTCTAGAACTCTTCCACCTTTATCTGTCAGATTTCTTCCATCTCTCTCTTCTAGATATATTCCACCTTTATCTGTCAGATTTCTTCCATCTCTCTCTTCTAGATATATTCCACCTTTATCTGTCAGATTTCTTCCATCTCTCTCTTCTAGATATATTCCACCTTTATCTGTCAGATTTCTTCCATCTCTCTCTTCTAGAACTCTTCCACCTTTATCTGTCAGATTTCTTCCACCTCTCTCTTCTAGATATATTCCACCTTACTTTTTCAGATTTCTTCCGACTTTCTCTTTCAGATAATTCCATCTTTCTCTTGGAGATCAGTTCCACATTTCTGCCCGATCTCTTTCACCTTTCTCTGCCAGATATTTTCCGTCCTGCTCCGTTTGTTCTCTCCGACTACCTCTATACCATTCACACATTAATACACATACATTTTTATTTTTTGGAGGAGAAAAAAAAAAGGTGGTGGGGGGCAGAGTCATAGTAAGACATCTTTAATGAACACATGAATTATGCATTTGCCTCACGGCTCTTTTATTGTTATTAAGTTGAGATGTATTTGCTGAGTCGGTGGGTTAATGAAAGGCACGTGACCTCTAAGTTCGGTCGCCTGGTGAGGGTCATTGGTGCTATGACGTCATACAGGTGTGTACCGTCACAACAGTCTAGTCTTCTCTTGTGTAGTATCAAAAACTCTCCCCCCCCCAAACCCCCTCTTTTTTTAAGGCTGTTTTATGAAAACTCTCTCCTTTTCAGGTGGTTTATCACAACTCTTTACTTTTGAAAAGCATTAACACTTTGATCCGAGTATGGATATTATCGCAACTCTCTCCTTTTCAGGTGGTTTATCACAACCCTTTACTTTTGAAAAGCATTAACACTTTGATCCGAGTATGGATATTATCGCAACTCTCTCCTTTTCAGGTGGTTTATCACAACTCTTTACTTTTGAAGAGCATTAGCACTTTGATCCGAGTATGGATATTATCGCAACTCTCTCCTTTTCAGGTGGTTTATCACAACTCTTTACTTTTGAAGAGCATTAGCACTTTGATCCGAGTATGGATATTATCGCAACTCTCTCCTTTTCATCCAGCACTTTGACGTTTCATTATCCCTTTTTTTTTTCGATCTCTTCTTTGTTGGTTGAAATTTAAAAGTGGCATACTACCTGACATACAAATTGGATGCACAACTGTGTTATAACTAATGAGAATGAGATCCATTTATAGCTTTAGTTGTAATGGCCCGACACAACTCTAGTCAAAGTGTATCCCTATTTTTCCATAAGTTGCCCCGGGCTGTCGCAATAAAAACATGTTGGAGCCGCGGATGGAGGACATTATCATAGATATTAAAAGTATGGACCCATCGCCTTCTGTGGCCTCCGGGCAGACATTAAACATCTCACTGTAAGCCTGCCTTTATCCCGACCTACCAAGCCATTACACTGATCTACCAGCCATTACCCGGACCTGCCAGTCAGTACCCTCTCCTACCAGCCTTGATCGTGACCTCCCAGCCTTTATCCTGACCTACCAGCCTTTATCCTGATCTATCAGCCTTTACCCTGACCCGTCAGCATTTACCTTGACTTATACCAGCCATTACCTGACCTACCAGTCATTACCTGACCTACCAGTCATTACCTGACCTACCAGTCATTACCTGACCTACCAGTCATTAACCGATCCTTCCAGCCTTTACCCAAACAAAAATGAGACAGAGGGAGAGGCGGTTTGAGGGGGGGGGTGTCGAAAGAAGAGGATGTAGAGAGGTGAGAGCTTTGACATAGAGAAGAGGTACAAAGGTATATAGAGGGAGGGGAAAGAAACTTATGACGTGAGGGAGATAGATGGGTGGTGGAAGAGTGGCGGAGGAGGAGAAAACACAGACACAGAGGTAGGCGGAGAGATCCAGAGAGAAAGAGGGCTAGGTATAGGAAAAATAAAGAGAAAGAAGGAGAAATTGAGATGAACTAATGACACACGATCAGCTTCACAACAATAGAGATAGAACCTTTCGACATGCTTGCCACCGTATCCCATCAGTGATAAATTGGTTCCGCCTTTGTATCGATCACTACATGATCATATTGAGGAGGAGTGATTATAAAATGGAAATGAAGATTTGAATAAAAACTGTTCCTATTACCTCTGATGCCCTCACGCCACTTTTTGCCCCTCCTCCCCCCCCCATCCCTGAGTGTCATGTGTTGCTAATGCCCTCAAGCCACTTCCATGCCTTTTTTAAATGTATGCCCATTCCCCCACCCCCGAGTAGGCCACCGGCCGCACATTTTACTTCTTTCTATGGAGGGGCATCGTTTTTGGCCAGCTGTAGACATGTTTTTTTCTCTGTGGCTGGAGGTGGTGGCAAAAATCTTGGTCGCCCCGGGCGGCACTAACCCGAGCTATGCCACTGGTCGTGTGTTTCTAATTCCGCCCCTGCGACCGGCTGTCACGAACAAGCCAGTCGCCTACCCCCCCCCCACCCCACCCCCC
>CAXITT010000073.1:1198356-1251576 GCA_964033795.1 Lymnaea stagnalis
TTTTAGCGCCCCTTTTTCTTTTTTTCAACTCTCAAACCCATTATTTTCATCAATAAAATAATATCAAAGCACATTTTGGCTCCCCTAACTAGCTGGCGCCCGGGGACATCTGTCCCCCCCTGCCCCCACCACGCTACGCCTCTGTGCCGGAGGTTAGTCGAAAACAAACCAAGAATGGTCTATGCTTCACTAGAATGGACACGATCTACCAAGATGAAAATTATGTTTTAGTAGACCTACTGAAGAGTTTGTGTTTTTATTTTAAATTTTCATACGAAGGTTTCAAAACTGGTTTATTTGTCCTTTTTTTTTGTTCTCCCCCCCCCCCTTTTTTTTTTCCCCCTAAATTCTTGCGTGATGCTAGTAACGCCGGATTTAGAGTTGCAAGACGTCCACTTTTTCCCCTTTCAGTCATGAATCAATATTTGGTAAATGGGAGGCAAATCTAAAATAAGACTTTTGACTGCACATTCTTTTTCTGGCCCTACTCCTGGCAACACGGGGGTATTTGGCACTTTGTTCGGTGGAGAGAAATAAAACATCTGGCAAGTTAAACTGCGGAACACGTCATCGCGGAAAATTAAAGACTGTGTGGTCTTCGTTACATACGTGTTTGTCCTTTGGGAAACCCCTGGCAGCTCAGTCATCAATGTGTGTATATATATATACGTTTTTAAGTGCCTCTGTTGTAGAGAGGTAAATGTAAAGATGTATTTTAATGACACAATGGGGTGAAGATATTGGGTTTTTTTTAAAGGTGGGAAAGAACTCACATGGCGAGAATTACTTTTAATGTTGATGTTAACATCAGATCTTATTACATGAGTTATCGCCCTTTAAATATTTATTGCAACTGATCACTGATGTCTTTGTAGAATGTTACAACTTAAATCAGGGTAGCTTACACTTCTATTCCAGCACTGGGTTGTCATCTTAAGCTAAAGAATTTGACGGGGGGGGGGGAGTTGGCTCCTATGATTAAATATGTAATTATTGTCCAAAGTGTACTACACCTGGACAGTGGTCACATACCTGATCAGTGGTCACATACCTGCTCAGTGGTCACATACCTATCAGTGGTTGGTACAGACCCACTGATTAGAGTCAGTAACTAGTCCACCAACTAGATTTGATGCATAGACCTACTGGGTCTACTCCAGGATGACATTCACTGACTAAATTAACTGGCTAAATGCTCACAAAGAGTTGCATACTAAATTCATCAATCACTGGATTCAGTGATTTGTCTTATGTTGTAAGCATTTTTTGGATTATTATTTCCAGGTCATACGTTTGGTGATCCTGAATTGATCAATGAAAGATTAGAAGGTGGCATTTGGTAAGTTAGACTTTCATTGGACAAATAATACATGGAGACCAAATTGCACCATTCTTAAAAACAATGTATTCCAAAACTGATTATTTTCTGAACATTTATAAAATTACATAATGTAATTGATACAGATGGCTTTAATTAATGTAGTTTTTGTAGTTAATGGGTTTATATCAAAGTGGCTGTATAATTGTAATTCCCAGAGCCAAGACAGTTATTGAAAGTTATAGCCTGGTTTTAAATGTTTTAAAAGTTGGGCATCCAATTCTATCTTTGCATACACATTTTTATGCTTAACAGCGAAGAAGAAAATTTAATTCCACACCAAGCTGCAATACTTTTTTATTTCAATAGTTGAAGTTTTTACGCCTTGTTCTTGTTTTATACACTGAGGACGGACATTTTTTGAACTTGTTCTAAAGTTATGTTGTTTTCTTTAGATTTTTTTTTAATGGCTTTACCAATGTGTTGTTTATACATTTTATTTTATTTATAAACACCTTGTTACCTTACAGCAGTAAAAGTGAGTATGTCAGTGATGGACTTGTGGTCAGAGCCAGAGGTTTGCCATGGCAGTCATCAGACCAAGATATTGCCAGATTTTTCAAAGGGTTAAATATTGCCAAGTAAGTTGTTCAGGCTCCAATTCATTAAAAATAATTAATTTTTTTAAATGAAGATTTTAGGTTATCCATTAATGTGAAAAAAAATAATGGAACATTTAATTTATGGTTTTGTACTTTGTGTGTGTATGGGTTGTGAGATTAATTTTAATCAAGAATTCATATACTGTATATATTTATTGCCTTACGATAAAAAAAAATTTGCATTCAGTGGTCTTAAATAAAAATTAGTTGCATTCAGGGGTCTCATTGACAAGTTGTCATTGAAGAAAGGTTGTTATTGAAATTTGTCCTCCTGTTCCCTGCAGGGGTGGAGTGGCGTTGTGTCTGAGTCCCCAGGGACGAAGGAATGGAGAAGCCTTGATCAGGTTTGAGTCTGAGGAACACAGGGACCTTGCCTTGAAGAGACACAAACATCATATTGGTCAGCGGTACATTGAGGTCTACAAGGCTTCTGGGAAAGATTTTATTAATGTTGCTGGAGGTAACAGTTAATTAAGTTGACTTAGTAATATCTTTTTGATTAATACTTTTTTCCTTTGTAGTTTTTAAAGGTTGTAGTGGTATATAAATTTTTTTTTTTTTTTGGCAGTGTCATACATGGGTAGGCTTTCCATTACTATATTTGCTACCAACTTGTCTGTTGAAAAAAAAAATGGGGGTATGACTTTAAAATGTGTGATTTCAGGAAACAACTCAGAAGCACAAGCTTTTCTGTCTCGTGGTGGTCAAACAATCATTCGCATGCGGGGTCTTCCATTTACATCAACAACCCAACAAGTGGTAAGTTTGAATAAGATTCTACAACCAGTGATTAAAAGCAGTTGAATGTATGTTGTATTTTTCTTGTCCGTGTTGTGTGTGTGTTGTCATTGGCAGAGCTCCTATGATGTGTCAAAAACAAAATTGAGAAATATCAAAGTTAATTAAACGAAACAAATAAACCAGTAGCAGCAATTTCAACAGTAATACTACAAATATTGTGAAAAATCAATAACAACCTTATAACTTTTTATTAACCTCAAACCCATTTGTTTTGCTGCTTTGAGATAAATCCTTCATAAAATTTAATAGAATAACCAACAGACATTGGAATAAATTAAGAAGTTAAATGCATTTCTTTAAGACTTATTAACATAATTCAGACAAAATGAAGGGGGAAAAAAATAATAGGTTTATTTAAGTTATGCTATTGACATCAAGAAATTCGTCTCAATTCAAATTGACACATCATGAAGTTGATTTTTCTTCCGAGCAATTGATTTTTTAATTTAAAATATAATTCTGCGAAATTAGATGTCTTTTAAAGAATTATTTTAATATTTCTTCTGTTTATCATCAGGAAGTTAAAAAATCAGATTACCAGATAATAGCTTTAAAAAATATCAATTACCCATTTTGTAAGCTCAGGTAGAAGAGTATGGGTTAAAAGCAAAGAGATATTTCTTATGGGCTTTTTGGTGTGGGTCTTTTCAAATTAAGTGTTTTGGAATTAATTTTGATGGAGAAAATTTTTTTTAAATTAATAATAATTTGTTTAAAATACTGTATATTTATTTGCTATGGCTCATTTTTGTACTTAACTTGTTATCAATGATATCAAGAGAAGGGAAATAACTGAAATTATCCTAGCACCCAGTTTTATACAAAATAAAGTTTGAACGTGTGAGTTTGATTCTGTTTGTTGCGGCAGTCGAATAAATTAGAGGTTTCAGTTTCCATAATTACTTATAGCCTACAACTGATATAAAAAGGTTTGGTTTAAAATTTCTTTTGATTACAAGGTTGTGTGAATTATAAGAACATTAAAAAACTAGCAGCCTTGGAACCTTTGAGTTTTGGATCCTTACTGGAGTTAAGCCTCTTTGACACGCAATCAGTGTGTTTAAAAATTAGTGCAAACTAAATTTTGCGACTGAAAAAAAGTTGAATTTGAATGCATCATTAGTCATCATTATCATTAGAATAATGCAATTTTAGAATTAAAAAGGATTTGAAGAATGATTAATACGTTTGTATGGGCATAAAACAAAGAAGTATTTAAATCATTATGGAATCCTGTTCACATTTGATCTTTATACTGCATGAGAGGGAGAAAAAAAATGCACAAAACTACTTATCAAAAACTGGTTTCTTTTTCTGAATAAAAAAACTCTTGACAAAAATGCTGTCTCGAAAAGAATGAAATTATGTGTATCATTTATCTAGCTAAAGAAATAAAATTGTATTTTGGGTGATTTCATTGGCTGCAAAATCAGATATAAAAATATAACCGCACCATGTCATAGCCAGTCAAAAGCTAGCAAGCATTTACAGGTTTTTCATGTTTTCAGCTCTCTCATCTATACAAAATTATGAAAACGTTCATACTTGGAAGCATAATTTAGAAGTTGCCGAGGTAAGTGAAGAAGGACAGTAACAATTCAGCCTGTGGTTCTATGTGGCGGTCGCATCGGGATGCACAGGTTTACATTTTCCTCCAATCATACTGCAGGTGGATTAGCTGGTGCGGGATGATGGTTTCTGGACTGCATATATTTAAATATCATTATCTTATTCTTCATTCCACCTCAGGCTTGTAATGGAATGGTTGGGTGTTTTATGTTTCACAAATGATGAGCCGCTGACTATAATTTGTTTCTTCAAATTTTTTTTTAAAAATAGTTCTGTATTTTGGATATTTTATTTTGGTAAAGGCTTACACCTATACATTTAAAATGGGGCCCTACTTGTGAATGGTGTCCAGTTTTTTTTTTTGGTTTTTAACTATTGTATATTACTCATTAAAAAATGGACACTTCTCAAATATTCTGTGTAAAAATCTTATGCTTATTAATTTTTTTTAACAAAAAAACATGTATGTTCACCCTATCCCAAAGCCTTATCTGTCCTTATTAATGGTAACAGGAACAATTTGCTTGAAACAAAATTATCCTGTGCTTTTCAAACAAAATGTAAAATGGTTTGAGAATTGAAAAGGGTTGGTGTGGGTGTGATGTGGATATGGTTTCTGGCATGAAAAATGGTCAACAATGTGTGCAATGTGTTCTTAATACGGAAAAAAAAAACCTACACATAACGACAAGATAAACTGAGTGTTCAATGATTGTAGGATTAACAGCCCTGAGGAGTCATCGCTGTGGTGTATTTCCATGGAATGATGTAGAGTAGCGATGTAGTTAAATGGTGAAGGATAAATGTGACCTGGTCTTAACACTGGTGATAAATGTCTTCATCTTACTTGGGTTCTGGCTTTGGAGCTGAACATTTCTTCAATAACATGTGACTTAGAAATTGTCTTTTTTTTAAAAGCGATGAGGACAAGAAAATAAACCATTAATATAGTCACTGTCCTAAATGTGTGATTTTATTTTTTTTCCTACTGAACCATATCCAGGATGCTAAAAATAATTATTTTTTTTAGTTTAAATTTTTTTTGCACCCAATAAAAATAGAAACATAAAATGCACTTTTATTAACAAAATGGTTTAGGCCTAGATATTTGGAAGAAGAAGAATTGATCCATTAACCTTAAGAGATGAAGATACAACTTTTTAATAATAAAAAAAATTCAATTATAAATGGACACGGGCAGAATTCAATTTTTAAGTTTTAAAATTTAAATGAAAGCTTAATTTTATATAGCTATTAGAATTTTGAAGAAAAAAAAATTAACAAGAGTGAATGAAAAAACTGCAGGCTAATAAACAAAACTTTTTTTCAGAAAATTCCATGTAGTTTATTAAATATTTAATAGATTATAATAGGGAAATTTGCTGGCTGAAAAATCATGTCTGGATGGGGTGAAAAAAATTCTCTGAAAAGTCAATAATTACTTTACCTCATAAAATTTGGTCAAAAGCACATCATTCTGGATTTTCCCTTTACTTTTCTAGCCCACTTCAAAACAATATGGACATCTATAATTGTTTTTGTTTTTTCTTCTACTCCTTTTTTTTTTAATTGCTCCACATAAAATTATACTTACCTTCATTTACTTTTTTTAAAATTATCAGTAATAAATTAATTCAGTATCCCAAAAATGTTATTAAAAACAACGGGCCATAAATTTTATTCATCTTCTATTTTTACCTTTTTATTATTCTGTTTTCTATTATTTAATTGCTAAAAATTTTGCTGAATGTTTTGTTTTTGCAGTTGGAGTTTTTCACACGGGATCCCAATTCCTCTCAAGTTTTGGATGGAGAAGAAGGTATTTTGTTTGTCCATTATCCAGATGGAAGAAGCACTGGGGATGCCTTTGTTCTGTTTGCCACAGAAGAAGAGTCGGCCAAAGCCTTGAAAAAACACAGGGAGATGATGGGTTCACGATACATTGAACTATTCAAAAGCACAACTGCTGAAGTGCAGCAGGTAAGTCTTGAAATTTTCACTACAGGATTTTCTGATGTCTTTTTTCAGTTGCGACCAACTCATGCCATATTATTTAAACTGTTATAATTCATTTTGGTCTTGGTTTAGCCAGTTCTCCTTTAAGTACTGTAAGCCAAACATGCAACATATGGAAACCCTTCAGACCCTATTTGTAATAGTGAACAAAATTTAAATATTGGAAAGAAAAAAAATTATAAAAATGCTGCATTGTAAATTCCTGCCAGCACATCACAAGATGTTCAAAACCTTTTCTGTATTTAATTTATAAATAAGTGAAAGATGTGATATGGATTGTCTCCACTGTGTTCATGTTTAAAGAAATGATAGCAGGATCTCTGTGTATGAAAACTTTTAATTTGTCTTTATTCCCTCAGGTTCTCAACAGAAGCATGGATCCCCGCAATCCTGAGCAGCCAGAGAGCCAGTTAACCCCCTTGATAGCCCAACTGCCGGCAGGAATACCTATAATACCTCAGTCCCTGATCACCAGTGGTACCAGAAGGGACTGCATTAGACTGCGAAACCTTCCGAGTGCTGCGCAAGTCACAGACATACTGACATTCCTTGGAGAATTTTCTCAATTTATCATTTATCAAGGGGTCCATATGGTGTACACCGCAACTGTAAGTCAAGGAGCTAACCTAGAAAATTAAAGACGATAGGTTAGAGATCAGGATTATGGAAAATAATATGGCTTTCCGAATGATTTTTTTTATCTGCTTTTGGGCTGATAGTGGGAAAAATAGAATGCTTTAAAATAAAAAAAAGTTTTAAAATGTATTTGTATTGAAAAGTTTTAGCCACCATTGTTCACACCATTTATTCAGCCCACTTCTCAAGGATTATAACTCTAAATTGCCCTGTCCCAAGAAGGTTGCAAACCTGTAAAATAAATATCTACAGGTTGTCTTGATCTTGCGTATGATTATGGTCGGTAGTCGATTAATAAATATCCCCAGGTTGTCTTGCTCCCGCGTATGATTATGGTCATAGTCAGTTTTGCTGTACTGACAATAACCTCCTCAGTATTACAATTTCACACTAAAAAGTCTGACATTTTGTAATAGTAGCAATGGAAGTAAAAAATGGCTACTTTAAGTACACTGATAATTCTTCAAACTGTTTACTGTTTCAAAATAATTATTTCAATTCAATATTAAAGAACAACTATTCTTAAATTATAAAGTTTGAAGCTCTTTTTCATTATATCTTGTAAAAATAAATAAACAATGTCAGGTGGTGTGCCCTTAAAATAGCTTGTCTGATCATCAGCTTTATATAAATTTAATACCCATTAATTGTCTGGTTCCAGTATTCTTTCATAGTTTTATTTTCCTTTAAGGGAGAGGCATCAGGTGAAGCTTTTATTCAACTTGACTCTGAGGATGCAGCAACATTGACTGCATTAAATAGAAATAGACGCCACATGATCTTTGCCAACAAAAAGCGAGTTATAGAAGTCATCCAGTGTAGTGGTGAAGACATGAGCTATGTCCTGACCAATGGGATGCCGCAAATGTCCATCACCATGCCCTCTGCCCTTACTGCACCCGCTCTTCCACCTCCTTCCCCTATTACACTTCAGCGGCCAATTTTATCTCCAGGTGAGATTTAATTTACATTTTTTTAATGTAGTTTTTTTAGTCTAATACTTAATTCTAATTTAATTAGACTGAGTTTTTAAAAACAAATCTTGCTTGCAACATAAAACAGATGATGCTTTTAATTGTATCTTTAAAGTGATTTCAAAATAAATGTCATCAAAAGATAAATATATACTAATACTCTATTACAAAACATTATAACTGAAATAAATATGAAGATTTAACCCAGTGATTTCCAACTTTTTAGAATTGACCTCTATGGGGGAGCCCTTAGGCTTACCTAATATTTTACAAGTTAATTGTGTTCAGGGGTTTCCTCGATTGGCCGGGGAACCCCTGAGGGGTGCACAGATTGGAAATCGCTGATTAAATGTCAATGTTATGTATTTCTAATAAAATTCTAATTCCTAGACAATTGATTATTTTCACCAATACCAGTTATTGCTCCTCTTTGCTATATCATCCTCTCCTTCTCCCTCACCAGCCTCAGATCCAAAGAGGTCTTTGAATGTTCCTTAAGCTCTTCAAATAGAAATGGAAGAATGATAACATATGCAAAACACTTTTTTTTTAATTTTCAGTGACACCTCAAACTATAATGACCTCGACCTCCCTGACAACAGCTGGAGGTTTCCCGTATATGTCCTTGACCCAGCCTATGCCTTCAGCCTTCACACCCACAATGGCTCCATTACCGCAGAGGCCGGCCTACTACCCTCCAATACTCTACTGGTACCCAAGCCCACCTGTGTCGCCCCCTACACCGCAAACACCTGCAATTACTTACTACACAACCACCACCACAAACACAGCCTCAGGGCCGTACACCGGCCCTTGTATGATCATAATGAGGGGCCTGCCTATTAATGTAACGGTTCAGGATATTATGAATTATTTTCAGGGTTTCCCAGAGGTAGGTCTAGGTGCCTTATATAAACAAAGACAATTTAGTGTCGTTGGCTTGGTGGCTTTATGTCAAAACTCCATTTTTATGGCAGAAAGTTTTAAATGTAAAAAAAAAAATTCACATATCCTGTTTTTATTTCTTTTGTCTGCATTTTTATTTATTTTTTTTTTATATTTTTTTTTTTTCCAAATCTATCTTGTTATTGTTGGGTTGGTGGAGTTTTTTGGTTATGTTTCTGTTTAAAAGTTAAGCATTTTAAAAGTTTTAAATGTAAAAAAAAAAATTCACATATCCTGTTTTTATTTCTTTTGTCTGCATTTTTATTTATTTTTTTTTTATATTTTTTTTTTTCCAAATCGATCTTGCTAATGTTGGGATGGTGGAGTTTTTTGGTTCAGTTTCTGTTTAAAAGATAAGCATTTTGTAAAGTACATTATGTGAAATTATGAATACAGTTATCATTTTGAATTTTTTTTTTTTTTTTAAATTAAATACAAGCAATCTTTTATCAAGAGCATATCACTGTTTCTTTGAAATTTAAAGCTTTTCAGTTCTAAAAAAATCATAGTGTTTTTTATTTTATAAATCACTTAATTTTATAAACATATCAAATTGCATTTTTTTTTTTAAAACCTAGAGCTCTCTCTGGCAATAGTTATCATGAATTCATCATTATGAAATATGATCAGAGCTCATGTTGATTTTCTGTTTATTGCTTTTTTTTTCTCCCCACATAAAAATCTAGTTTTTATTTTGGCTTGGACTCTCATTATGTTCATATTCATTTAATCTCCTTATCATTTAAAATTTTATGTTTTTCCTTACTTTCACTTTTCCCTGCAATTTCTTTTCAAGAAACCTCATTTATGTGTTATGGTTTAGTTGTTGGTGTGTTTAAGTTGTTTGTGAAACCTGAACTGATAGTTATAACAAAAGACACAAAACATAAATATTATTCATTAAAAAAACACTCCTATAGAATGAATTGAAAATTTTTGTTTAAAAAAATACTGACCAATACAATTATAGCAAATGTGATTAGAATTTGGGCACATTAGTACATTGATTTGCCTCCGCCCAAAATTTGGTATATTTTACTTGAAACAAAATACATTTTTATAACTTCATCATTGGATCACATTTGGAGATGGTCATATCATTTTGGATTATACCACATGACCAAACATTACCCAACCATTTTTACAGGTATGTAAACGATGTTGAGAACATGACGTCAGATGGGAACTGGTTGCTGCGGTAATGCTCAACAATTATGTGTCTTTGTTATAATGGGAAGTTCAAACACAATTGAGTCTCAAACATATTTGCTTTTAAAAATATTCTTTCTCCCCTTTTTAAATATTTAATTGATTTATCAGTGAAAAACTTATATCATGAGTATATTATATATATAACAATAGCATCCAATGAAAACTTTGTATGGAAAAATATAAAACACACACCTGAAGTAAAGTTAAAGGCATAGACATAAGATTTTTTATTCCAAAATCTATTTTCATCAGTTCAGGTTTTACATTTTAAAGCATTAAAATCTTTTTATTTTTTTGCTATTATTTTCTTGTGGAATCAATATTTATAAATAATGTTAAACCTTAAGAAAAATTAAGTTTCATTTATTAATATTTTTTGTAACCAATACAGTTGAATTTAAACATATTTCAGTAATCAAAAGTATAATTTTACCAAAAATTATTTTTAAAATGATTATGAATTTATTATTAGGTGGTGGGGAAGCTACCTAAATAACAGACCCTTTCATTTTTTCTGATTCAATCTCTTTTCCAGGTAGGGCCTGAAACTATAAGTATACAAACTAATTTGGAGGGCAGACCAAATGGAGATGCCCTCATTTCTTTTGCATCTAGACTAGAGGCAGAGCGGGCCATTGTGGAGAAAAACAGAAGACATCTTGGCAACAGATTTATTGAATTGTTTATGGCCTAAGTTTTTACAGTCTCTATAATAGTATTTAATGTAATACTTTGAAGAGCTAACTGATGCTGTCATTGTCTTTTCTCATGTACAAATACTTTTAATATTTATATAAACATATATTTGTATGTAAATTATAAATGTTATTTATATATGTTATACAACTTGATTTTTGTATTTATACAACTATATTGGCAACACCTCATTCCAATTCAAAAGTTGTGTTTCTGATAAGGAAGATTATTTATCTAGTGAACTTATTTCAAGAGTTGAAAAGAATTTTGCGTTTTAATGAAATTTAGCAGAAGTAAAAAGATACACTTTTTTAAAGTCATTCTTTTTATTTCAATACAATTTCAAAGTCGTCGCAATAACAAATCATAATTATTGCCTTAAAAAATGTTTTGTTGATGTTATAGCCTTGAAGTGTTTAAGCTCTGATCTTCCTTTTATCAGGTGCCAGGACTTGGATATTTTGATATTAAACATTTTTATAAAAGTTATATAGTGATGCTCTTCTGAAATTTAAAATTACTCAGATATTGTGTATTGTTTTAAAGTTTCCATTGCAACTAGGTGCTTTATTTCATAACCATATGCCATAGTTATGGATTATTTGGTTTCACATTCCAAATATTTGATGGTTAGATAGTGTAACTTTAATGCATACAATAAAAACAACTTACTTTTGAAATAAAATAGGCAAAATTGATCATCATTATAGCTTTAACATTTATTTACATTGCCACACTGCAAGTGCGATAAATAAATTTAATAGACCATAGTAAAACAGATTATCAAAATGTTCTACCATTTTGGTGTGTAGTTCTTATCTTGAATCAATAGTTTTTTTAACCTGAAATATACTTGTTTATTAAATGGTTACATTTCAGTCACAAAATTTACTGAGGAATTCCAATTTAATTCTCCATAGCAGAAAAAGGTATTGACTCTGTAATGTACAAACACTTAATTTAAACAACAAACTAAATAATATTCCTTAAAAGAGCTATTTATAAGATCTTTGCCACAAGAATATACATTAATCAATCTCAGTTTACTTCTCAAGTTATTTATTATTGTTCTTTAATGAATTGAAAAAGGGATCCCTATAAAGAAAATGACCTTTTTTTAAAATTGCATAGCTTCAACATAAGTTCATTATTACTTCTGGATTGTTATCTATGTGCAATGTCTTGTTTTTGTTGCATTTTATCTTCTTCTCCCCCCCCCCTCCCACACCAACATTCCTTCTTCACTCACTAAGAAAGCACAATTAAAATATTTTCTTTAACATTTTGCTTAATTCTTCTTCATTACAGTAAAAGAATATTAGTCTTAAAGTTCTGGAAAAAAAAAATTTAATGTTGAATGTTAAAAATGGTTATTAGCTTGATCATTCTTTTTCTACATTCCATTTATGTCTAATGACCTGTTGTATTTATTATAAAGCAATCTTGAAAGTTCATGTTAAAGTACAACATTATTGTATAAACTAGACTCTTCACTTGATTTATATTGTGCATTCTTTTCTGATATAAAAGAGATGGTAAATTCACCGCTGGTGCCTTATTATTGTACAGTCATTTTTGCAATTGTATTTCATGTTTCATTTGATTTCTTGCTATTAATGTGAGCAATAAAACTGCTGCTAGGCATTGCATATTTCAACATTCAATGACTGTAGATAGGATTGAAACTTAAAAATGAATCTGAAAGAAATATGTATAAAGAATATCTTATTTTTTAATGACCATACATTTGATAAGATTATGTTCATAATAATTTTAAATTAGACCTGAGCCAAATAAATTTTCTAACCATGGGGGACTGAAAAAAGCTAGCATAAATATTAACAAATTTTATTATTTTGTGTTCATTGGCTGTTAGCTGAAAGTAAATCTAAATAAAATTTGTG
The DNA here is from genome assembly GCA_964033795.1 of Lymnaea stagnalis. Classification (NCBI taxonomy): domain Eukaryota; kingdom Metazoa; phylum Mollusca; class Gastropoda; family Lymnaeidae; genus Lymnaea; species Lymnaea stagnalis. The sequence goes on from CAXITT010000073.1 coordinate 1,211,090, forward strand.
GCTGAAATTAAAATATAGATTAATAAATCTGAAAAAGGCCTAAATGAAACCAATAGCCTTAGAGATTTTATTTACTATCACTGAAATAGACTTAGACTTAAATATTATCTGCTTACTTTTTTCCTCAGTCACACAAAAACTAATGTATGATATAGAATAGTCTCCTTCAAATATGTTATTTATTGCTTTATACATATATATATTTATATATATATATATATATATATATGTTATAACCATATACTATATTTTTCTTTATTATTCACAATAATTAATTAACTATATTAAAAGTTAATGTATCATATTTAATAAGCTGTTGAAAATATTTGACACTTCTACAGCTTTTATTTTATTTTGTTTTAAACTATAAATTACTTGTATAAGAATTCTCTTAAATTAAGATTTGCACTTTAAGCAAATGTGCATTATTAATTTCAAATTCAGATTTCACTCATTCTTTAAAAAAAATATTTTAGTAAGAAAATATTTTATTCATGCAGTGTGCCTATTTTTTTTATTTTTTTTGGGGGGGGGTCAAAGTTCTGTTTTTGAATCGAGAGGATTCTGTGTCAAGAAAAGAAACCACATTTTTTTGGCTGTATTTTGCCTGATAAATTAAAAAATATGCTGTACTTATAATTTGTTAAATCTGCAGTGTTCTCAAGCTATGGATCACTCAAAAATATAGAGGGAGTGTGATACAGATTTTATAAAGGGCAGAAAGCTATTGCCTTTTATAATATCAAATTGCCTTTTCTATTTTTTTTTCCTGATGCATTTTAAAGTTTGCTGCTGACTGTGACTTTTTCTTCCTATTTTTTAATTTTATTTTTTTATGAGCAATGACTTCCAATCATACAAATAAGGGGATCAGTGCCTATCTTATAGGTTGATATTACACATTTGCATTTACTCTTTTAACATTCCTTGGAGCCATTGTTGCCTTCTTATCATGTTTGCCGCCTTAATTCAGTTTTGCTTGTATGCCTTACTGTGAAATATTTAGTTTTGGTTTCTTCCCGTAGTAGGCCTATAGATCCACTACTGCTACACTTAAGAAGTTGATAAGTCATAGTTGAGCCATAATTTGCCCTCTTGTATGGTTCCTGAAAAGGCCTCTTCTATATGGTATAAATCTTGAGAAAATGTTTCAATGTATCTGCATGTATTTTGAAAAGGGACTTTTATTATTTTTGGAAATTTTTTTAATGAATTTGAAATGTTTCTTTTGTTACAAAATTAAGAATATATAACATGAAAATTACTATTTTGCCCAATTCATTTTATTGTTTTTAACCTTGCAGATTTGAGTTTTTATTTGATGTAATCTAAAGGGAAAATATTAGTTCTTTTGGAGAATATAGAGAGCTAAAAGAGGAATAAATGAAATGAATTTAAAAGCTCAACTTTAAGCCCTATTGATTCTTGTCACTCCACATATGTGATAGATGTAAGGTGAAACATGTATTTATGAAGAATATATTTATATTCATGAAAATCTACAATTTATGTTAAAGCTATTTATATATCAATTATGAGTGATACTTTCAGAAGTGATTTAATCATAAGATTTCAAGCATTGATACTGAATGTAAAGATCAGTAACTGAAAAGCAATCTTCAAAATTAGTTTTTGAATGATTATCAAAATTATAGTGCTGCAAAATTTATGATAATAATTTATGTAAAAATAATTTGTGTAACTAACAATTTTAGATTGAGAATAATGTGAATGGCTAAATAATATAGCTCAAAGACAGTTTGTAAATATATTTTTTTCTTTGTTCCAAAACATTCTAAATGGAACATATGTAATGTAAAATATTATCTATATTTTTTTCCTAATGTTTAATCTAGTCAATGTTTCAGGGTAAACACCCCTTGTTAAAGCAGTAGGTTTTAATTTTTTTTAAACTACAATTCATGTAGAAATCTGTAATATACTTATCATATTGTATGAGCTGAGTTACTTCATTTTAATCTGAGTATGTTTTTATTTCCGCTGCCCTACATGGTTGTGAATAATGCTTTGTCTTCAATTCTAAATGATGATTTAGCTAGCAACGTGACATGAACTATCTCTTAAGTTTTGAACTTACTAAGCCTTAGGATTCTTACCCTCAGAAAAGCAGGTTTTTATTTTTAAATATAATTATGATATTTGTTGTATTTTAATAATTTTTTTCCACAAATTAAACATTAATTGTTATAAATGGATCAATTGTTATATCTGGATCTAAAGAAAAGAAAATATCTGGTAGATTTTTTTACAATAAATTTATAGTTCATGTTGTTAGCAACAAAGAGTCTTTGGAATAAGACATGGCTTGTATATAGTAAACATATCAATATTTGATGTCATTTTAATTGTTTTCAATTTTATTTTCAAGATCACATTCCGGGATTTCTTTAGTCTGCTGGTGAATGATCTGATTTTATTTTTTAAAATTTTTTCCTCATATATGTTTATATTTATTTATTTGCACACTGCTGCTTTGTCTTGCTCTCCTGCAGTTATTTTAGTTTTTACATAGAATTATTTCTGTTCAGATGTTTGCTCACTATGGTTGGGTGTTTAAATTATGGATCTTCTGAATCGTGTATGCAACCAGTAAAAAATGTGTAAGTTTTAGATCAGTGCTTATATTTCCATTTTCAAATAATTGTTTTTTGAATGGTCAAAATGAACTCATGTAACATCAAAAACTTTTTTTGCTCCCATACAAAAAATTTTAAAAAATAATTTTACCATGCTTGCTTTGAGAGAAGTGCCTAAATATAAGTGACCAGATGGCTTCCTTTTTCTGAAATATTTCCCTCACTTGATAAATGTATTGAATAGAGTTCAAAATGTCTTCAGCCTTCTTTATATTTTATAGAGCAAAGCCCAGACATAATTTTATGGCTAACTACAGCCTGTGTTGAGGTTACTGATTATTCCATTCCATTTCATTGTCATTATTATGTGGGATACATATTATAATGTGCCCGGCAGCATTTATGTGCCTTAAATTGTAAAATTTTGCAATATTATAAAAACTTAGTTCATTTTTTTTCATGCATATGATAATTATATAAATATAATTATAATCAGATGTTTTGACTGAAATGAACTGTGGAGAAGTTCAAAAATATTTTCTGTGTTGCAGAAGTAACTGGTCACTCTATTGCTGAAATCTCAACTTCAAGTAGTCATTTTAACTTCTGTCTCACTATTTTAAATTCACTTTGTATGGTTGACTTGCAATGGGCTTTTATGAAACTTGCGATGGTACTGGCATCAAGGATCAAATTTAAAGGTTGACATTTTTTAAATCATTATGAGCTTTTAAAGTAGCTGTAACACTAAACATTAACAATAAAAGTATACCTTTCACATTCTGAAACACAAGATGCATGTATGCATATAAGACTTTACTGTGTACAATTTTGTCAATGCACTTTAAAGTTTTATTCTTGCATAGAAACCATCTTGTATAGTAAAGAGATCTGGTTAGCAACTTATTGTATCTTCACTTATGGAGAAATTTAGCAAAGTCTTTGATTGTGCCAGTAGCCAACTCCACGATTGTTGTTTTTTTATGCTTAAAACTTAACATTTATATTTGTGTATATACTTCACTAATCTCAGTCTTGCAGTTGCCATGAGTTGCACATAAAAATTAAAAATTTCATGGTTACAACCATGAGGTTATCTTTCAACTCTCTAATGATGTTAATGGTAGTGGTAGTGTTCAAAAATACATTATTGAAATTGTATTTTGATCTAATCTGACAATGGAATTAAAAAATGGAAAATGGTTTAAGCCAAAATGTTAAAGTGGTACCGGTACTCAATAATTTTAGGGGATTTAAAATATCCGGTAATTTAAAAAAAAAAAGAATAAAATATTTAAATTATAAATAATAATGTTAATTTTCTGCTATTCCATTCAGAAGGAAATTATATCTTTTTTTTTTTCCATGCTGCATGTAAACACCCTATGCAATTTGCAGAATAAAAAATTCTTTTAGCATTCAATTTGGTGGTGGTGCTTTTTTCTGTTTTGTTTTTGTTGTCTTTTTATAAAGTTGATATCTTTATTAAATTAATATTATTGCCAGATTTTAGCTCTGCATTTAGACAAATAGCAGACTAACAGGCAAGCAGTGATATTTTTGTTACTGTTGTATCTATTTATCAGCCAGGCCTTGGTGATGGGTTGCGCTGTCTTCAACTCTTTACACAAAAAAAAGCTTCCTTACAGGCATTGACAAGTACCATGACAAAATTGATATCTGCAAAGACTAAATATTTCAATGACCTTAAGTTAAATTCAACATCAGTTTTTCAACTAAAATATACACCTGCTCATTCATTATATCCCCTTTCAAATAAAATTCTGTTATTTGATTTTGAATTAAACTTTCAGAGAGTTTTCTCAACAACACATCTTAAATTACAACTTTCAGTTGTCGAAAAATTGTTTAAAATATTTGCAATTGCCACAATTTTCCATTTAAGTTTGCTGCAGTTTAAACGAGTTAAATACTGTAGTGTTCACATATAATTTGGGTTTTTATAAATATTTTGTTATAGTTTAAAGTTTCAAATAGTTAAGCTAGAATAAATTAATAATAATCTTAATTCAATGATTCAGCTCTTACTAGGAATTTATCACATTGATAAAAGTTTGCTTCAGCATATAATTTCATTTTCCAGTTTTTCTTCTTAGAACAGATAGTCTGAGATGTTCATATTAGATCAGATGATTTCTTTCAGATGTTATCAGATCAGATAATCAATGCTTCTTTGCGAGGGGTGTTCTTTAAAAAAATTGGGATCTTGGGAACAGCCAACAAAGTCTATATATACAGCTATCTACAATTACATTGTGCGATGCTGATGCTGAAACGGAGTCTGCAGGCCTTATAATTTTCTGTCCTCAGTCTATTGGAAAACCCAGCCATTTATTTTAATGACAATGTTTCCAAAAATAGTTTTTTGGGTTTTTTTTTTCTAATTACTTAACAGTCTTACATTTCTGTCTCATTTGTAAAGAAACACTAATGTTAAGAAGAGGAGGCCTGTACAGTAATTTTCCTCGTCCCCATTAACAAATCTTTCATGTCCACAAATCAATCCCTCATCCCCACTAACAAATCTATTATGCCCACAAACAAATCCCTGATCTCCATTAAAAATCTATCATGGCCACAAACCAATCCCTCATTCCCGTTAACAAATCTAACATGCCCAAAATCCAAACCCTCAACCTCACAAACAAATGGCTCCTGCTCAGACACAAATCCTATATCCCTATTTCCAATATGATTATCATGCATGATGCGTTAGCCAAACAATTGTGAATTTACTAAACATAAAGATATTTACAGTATAATAATTTTTAACTAAATGCATATTATATTTCTCTGGATCGTTATAAAGATCGTGTATAGTATAGTAACAAGCGAAACAGATTTTTCGTTAAGCTTTGTTTTAAATCTTTGCTTTTTGCTTAAACTTAAAACCACTTCTACTCTTAATTTAACAAATGTTGTTTTTTTTAAAGGCAGCCACACTTAGACCTTGAAATCTTTTTTAAATAAATAGGCCTATATGACCTTCCATGTGGTATCCTATCTTACTGAGTTTTTTTTTTTTTTTTGTTACTTAAACTAACACTTACCCTACTACTTATACTATAGCACACTAAACACTAATAGGTTCTTCACAGTACAGCTTCATTTTAATGTTTTTATTATTTTACGATGTATTGCACACTAAAGGGAAATAATAAAACTCCTGGAATAATTTTGATATTAATTATCAAGTACAAGTACAAGTTTGATTTTCATCTGCTTAGTATTCAGTTAAACCATGAAATTTTAATAACATATTAGTATGAGTTGCTTAAAGATGAACATTTTAAGCAATATTTTTTTACACAAAAAGACATTTATATTGATTAAATCTTTATAATAAAATGCTATGTAATATTAGGTAAGAGAAATTAATAGTAATTACATTTAAATAGTAATCAGCTATCCTACCTCTCCCCCCCACCCCCCCCCCCCCCCCCCACCCCGCCCCCCCCCCCCCCCAACCCGGTCGAGCCGCCCTTAAATCCCCAACCTTTGCTGCATCCTACAATATCCTTCACATCTTTTTTGCTCGGAAGACAATTTGGTACAAGTCATGTATATATTTTTATTGTCTCTTATACTCTTGTCCAGGCCTGCACAATATCCAGCCTGCCAGCACCCACTTTGCGGCCGACAAAGTAACGAAATATTCTTTATTCTTATTATTTTCTTAATGACTTTCCCCACTGTCCTATTTTCTTTTGGCCCACACAAGTCCTGTTCTATTTTCTTTTGGCCCGCACAAGTTTTTCATTATGTTTTACAGCCCACTTTCCACTTTGAGTTGTGCAGGCCTGCCCTAGTCGATAGATATAAAATTTATGTGTGCTTTATTGTGAAAATGTTATGAAAATCATTCCACTTTGAATAAATGAGTAACAATGATAAATTTGGAATGGATGACTAGAAACAAGATAGTTAAGATAAAACAAAGAAATTTTCAAGCCAAGAGCCCGTGTCATTATAAGTTATTATAACTATACTGCTGTTGATAACAAATATTTTTTTCTGGACATCTGAATTCTTGTTTGTTTTTTCCTCTGATTCTGTGATCCCCCAAGTAGGACAAGTTAACATGCCCATTCTATTATTAGCAATACAGTATAACAGTAACAGTATACATTTTTATTTATACTCCATTGCTAATGACAAGTAAAGAGATACCCGTATCTCTTTTTCCCCCACCAAAGCAAATAAAAAATTTTTAATTCATATTTTTAAATGTACATACTGGTATTTAAATTAATGTTTTAGGAACATTTTGAGCCAGGGTTTCTTTCAGCTATATCTCGGGGGGGGGGGGGAGGGAATTTCTGAAAGAAACACTGTTTTGAGCTATTGCTGAAATTACTGGTTACATAGGGTTTCTTTCAGCTATATCTCGGGGGGGGGGGAGGGAATTTCTGAAAGAAACACTGTTTTGAGCTATTGCTGAAATTACTGGTTACATAATTATTGTTATAGAGTCTTTATAAATAGGCTAACTGTGTTTTTATCATTAGAATAAAAAACTTTTAATTTTAAATTTAAAAAAATACAAAAATAAGATTCGTATTAGAATAATAAATTTAAAAATGGATTTAAACGCACAAAAATAAATACCAGTGTTATAAGTTATGCCAGTAATTAATTAATCTCTCGAATTTGAATAAAATAATTATGGTTAAAGTATTTAAACAAATTAGTCAAGAATGCCAGACAAGAATTCAAACATTTTTTAACACATCTTTTTTTAAAAAGAAAACCATTTTTTTTAAAAAGTGAATCTAATGCTACTTACCCGGTACTATAAAAATAGTATCATACAGCGAACACAAAAATCTGCACTATAATTTATTATAATTCTAATGAATAGAATAATGGATATTTGTAGTTTTGCCATTTATTTTGTGAAAATGCACACATTTTTCCACTACAATAATTACCGGTTTCCTCCCATTTATCTTTTTTTTCCCTTTCTTTCCTAAAGATTTATCTCATGTGCAAATATTTCAATTTGTTTTAAAACTCATTATATAATGCATTTTATGGCTTACACTTCCATATCCATACATGTTGCATTTGTGTAGGCTAGCTTCAAACAAATAGGCTAGCTTCAGACAGAGAATTTCAAGCCAAACTTGAATTACCTCTCTTCTTCAGATTAAAGAAAGTGTTGTTTTTTATATATAAACTGTCAAATAATAATACTAATAAAATATTGGCCTAAATAAACCACATTTCAAAATCATAAAGCAATGGGCATGGGATTTGTTCTTCCCCCTTCTGCAATATATTTCCCCACCTTCAAAAAGATTTAATTTCTCCTGGTTCAATCAATAATCAATGTAATATGTGACCTCTTAAAAGATTTTAAATTGTAAGGTTTATATATAAGAAGAAATTTGACATAAAAAAAAAAAAAAAAAAAAAAATTAAAATAAAAATTTTTTAATGGGCATGGGATTTTTTCTTCCCCCTTCTGCAATATATTCCCCCACCTTCAAAAAGATTTAATTTCTCCAGGTTCAATCAATAATCAATGTAATATGTGACCTCTTAAAAGATTTTAAATTGTAAGGTTTATATATAAGAAGAAATTTGACATAAAAAAAAAAAAAAAAAGTAAATGACAATACAAACTTTTTGGCAGTGAGGTGCCCGTACACAGCTTTTTTGCTTTTATTCTCTAGTCAAGTGTATAAATATGATACTCTTTCAATGATCAATACTCTCATGAGATTTATAGTTTAAAAGGACAAAAAGCTGGTTCATTATTCATGCTCATGGCATTTGTCCCTGGGGCATTTTGTTTCTATGGATGAGAACATAATATTCATAAATAAAACTAGTCAATGTAATTTTTTTTCAAATTAAGGTACCGGGTACGTAAGTAAAGATGAGCATTTGAAATTGAATGCAAATCCTTATGCTTTTTACATTATGTAGGTACTGTATGATTATAATATCAAAACTGCATTTATTATTTTATTATTGTTGAACCAATCTTTGTTTAAATTTAAAATGATAATGGAACAGTTTAGTCAAACTTTTCATTATCCGCCAGCTATGATTTAATAGCGAACTCTCTTAAGCATTCACATATCATTATCACCATCAGTCATTTAACTTATTTAAATAGTTTAGCTTAGTTTAGTAAGTAACACTAACTACTGGCAGATAAACCTTGCTAGTTCAAGTTTTATAAAGTTACCTATTCCCTTAGTTACAAAGATTTAAATTTAATGAATAAACCTTTCAAACATTACATTTAAAATAAATTTAATAGTACTAAGTATCTTCCTTTAAAGTCATTGTTGGATCTTAAACTTACTTGGAAAACCTGTTACTCTGAAAATACAGACATTTCTTTAATAAGACATTCACGATGAGAACAAGAAAAAGATGATTTTTCTTGGTAGCCGGTATGAATTCCCTGTATATGCTGGTCTTAGTTTAGGAATTTATCAAGAGCCCTTTTACTTTTAAATCAAAAACTTCGTTTTATCTAGGAATCCTAAACTGGTACTTGTAATATGGTACCTGAGTTTAAAACCAAGTATCTAAAGTTGTGGTTGCTCTAAAGTTTTCAGAAAAAATGTATAAAATAAATTAAAATTAAATATATGGGTACCAGTAGTAATTTTTTTTATTTGAAATGAATATATGTAATTATCATGTACAGGAAAATGCAATTTTATATAAAGCAAAGGCAATTTTTTTTTATGTTTAGTTGGTACCTTACTGGTACTGATTGATATACCGTATTTATTGGCCTATAACACACCCCCGCGTGTTCACGTGCCTCAATTTAAGGAAAAAACTTAACATATCGGCGTATAACACGCACACATCATTTGCCCCCTATTTTCGGGGAGAAAACGTGCGTGTTATATGCCAATAAATAGAGTAAATACAAGAATAAATGAAGTTGCCCAAACCAAGTTCCAGTGCATGAACTGCCAATGTACAATCTTTTTCAGGATAATTCAAATGTTTTTACAATATATCTTTAAACTAGTAACTGTTTTACAAACATGTTTTCCATGACAAATGTAATTAATAAAGTTATTTAACTCTGTGACAAATGTTTAATTTTATAATTTATACTGTTACTTTAATACTGTGTGAAATAAATTTTTATGCTAATGCTATTCACCCACACACAAAACAACATATTAAAAAAAAATTAGTTTCAGTTATTTTATTTTCAACCATTTCAGTAATAAATAAAATGCATATAATTCATTATGGTTATTTATTAACTTAAACAAGGCTCTTTTGGCTATTGATTAAAAATAACAGATGTGTTTCAATTTGGAACTATGTACAGAAATTTTTTAAAGTTCAAAATAAAAACAACCAAATTTCTTTACATAAGTTATTTATACAATTTCCATTTAGTAACTTTAAAGGATTAAATAAAAATATTTATGGTTAGTTTTAAAGCAAGATTAGGTAAATACATCTATAGTGAGAAAAAAAATTTGGTTTGAAGTCTTAATATGAGACTTCAAAGTAACATGGTGTTTTATTTTTAGAATAAACTTTGTTAAGACATAATTCCGCCAGTAGGGATACAGTACATTTTAATCAGGGGCTTCTGAAGCTCAGTAATACTACAGAAAGACACCATTGAAAGACAAGCCTGTTAACTGTTATGCACATGAGAACTTTTTAAATATATAAAATAACTTTTTTTAAATGGGCAAGATCACACAAATCATGCTCTGAAGGGTTTATTTTACTAAAATCATGCAATCATATCTTTCTTGGTTAGAATTACAAAGCTCTACTGCTAATATCAACATACATAATATATAATTTCCAAACAATTTAAATATAATTATTTTTATTTAACAAGATAGAAACAATATGAAAACGGCTATGTTTTGATTTACCATTATTAATAATTAATATATGAGATAATCACAGGCAACTCTAAAACCTGTACAGTAGTCACATTTTATGTCCTATGCTGATCCTTGTATATAGAAGAACACTATACAAGAATGACACAAACAATAACATTGATCTTTCTGTTGCCCTGCAAACAAAATCTAAATTATCTAAATTGTTTGTGTGTGTGTGTAGGAAACAAGTTAATATTTTAAGACTAAAAATATGTGGAATTTTATTTTAAAATACTGCTGGTAGTCGAGCATGGGAATTAGCAGCTCACCATGTGTTTCATATTTTTTACTCAAATCTTAATCCCTGTACATATGGAAGAAATTAATTTAGACTCAACATCAAAATTCAAGAGTATTTACAGGTTGTTTCATGATATCCCTAAAGAAGTGATTATTTCAATCAAAGGTGCTTAGAAAAAAAGGATATAATCCATTACGCAAATCAGTACTATTAATGAAATTTTAATAAAGGATTGAAAATGAATTAAGTGAGGATCTTTTAAACATCCTGGAAGGGTTAAAAAGGTAAATAAATAAGTCACATAGAGTTAGAGCAAGGCGCCTACAACATGGATTTAATCAATTTTTCCCTTGCACAGCATTCTAATTTATCATCTTACAGATTACGTTTTTAGCAATGAAAAATGTAAAACCATCTTTAAGTTTTAAGTTTATAAGTTTTGCAATTAACTACTAAAGATGAACATTTGAACCCAGTTTAGTCTTTGAATAATTAGTCTTTTCATCACTGCATTTTCAAGAAAAATAATAAAATGATAACTTTCTAAGTACACCTTTTAAAATTTTTTAAAAGACACTACCGCTAATAACAGTTGAGTTGAATGAACGTACTTTACTTGCATCCTAAAAAAAGGAAAGAATGGTCCCGCCATTATTAATGCACCAAAACTATGTACAAGATATAGCTTTAAAACCCAATGTTTTTTTTTCACATTTCATCCAGCATAAAAAAATCTTACAATGCTTTTTGATTGATATTTACAAACAGATCCTGAGCAAAAAAAGATCTTTCCATACTTATAGGTAGGCTCCTTATTGCAAAGGAAAGTTCTTATGAAAAAAAAAACAGTACTATTTTACTTATTTGAATGTTTAAAAAAAATTTTAATAATAATTTTGCACAATTTTAAACATCTAAAATAACTTTTATAACTGATACCAGTATTTTTCTTAAAAATGGAGGTACATTCCAATATGGACAATATATATACAAAAGATGATTTTTGGAGAGAAATAATAGATTTATAAAGAAAAATTATTAGTGTACAGCTTTTTTTTTGAAATTTACTATGTAAACCTTAATTTTTCAAAAAACAAAAAAAACTAAGGAACCAGCAAACATGTTTCAAAATTAAACCAAAGAACTGCTTACAAAAAATTGAATATTGCATTGAAACTAACAATGAAATTTTTTGTTAATACATGAAAGAATATTTCAAAAACAAAATTCAACTGTTAATCCTGGTATCTATTTAAAAAATAAGTCAATGTATGTCCTGTTAAAATTGTACAAAACCTTTAAAATAAATTATCCACCATCATAAAAATAAGGCACTTAAGCTTTGTACCAGTGATCACAGATGTTATAAGTTGTAAGAGCCTACAGGATGTCAATGAAATTTTGATGCGAAGAAACAAACTGGCAAGTGATGTTTCGGATGTTCAAAATGAAAATGGAATAGTTAGGTCACGTCAGATACATAGAAATAAACCAAAATAAAATGCAATAACTTAATTTAAAAGAAGAAAAATTCTAGTACATTGCATATGCGAAACAGAATGCTGCACTTCCAAAAGACAAATTTTTAATGAATTAAAACATTGTCAGTTAACATGGCAAAACTCAACAATCAACATTCATATAGAGGAAGTCTTGATAATCTTTAGTGTTGTATAAAACAGTTTATTTTTACCTGTGTAAATCTCTTCAATCTAATGTTCGTAATTTAAGATAACATAAAACATAAAATGGAGAAGATAAGTAAGGGAATACTTTTATATAAAAAATGTGTGGTTTTGTTGTATCAAGTGGTAGATTTTCGATGTAACTATCTGAACTTTGGTTTGTTGATAGGCTCATTTAGATCTCCGTAGACATTCAATATTCACACAGGAACCTGCAAAGTTTAATTTTTAAAAAGGATTATTTAATCAACGTTTTTCCTCTAAGAAAATCATTCAACATCTCTAGCTTTTAAGTATTAAAATTAATTAAATTAGTCACAAATTTGTTTTCAATGAAAATCCTCACCAGAGAAAGATCCTTGAAAGAGTATTTTCTAGCCATATTTTTCCACATAAATAACACACTTATGCTTCCTAATAAATATTCTGTAATGTCCTTGAAAAAAACAAATTTAAAAGCTGTAATGTTTCTTAAAATGTCAGCTTATGATTCCTACCATGTCATGATCATGTGATAGTTCTGTCCCTGGTTGTTGGGTGGCAAAATATCGCACATCTTTGTCTGCATCACATTGTAATCTTTGCTGAGTCTGAACTAGATCCTCATGATAAGGGTTCTGTTGGGTTGTAAAAAACTCTACGAAAGCAAAGAAAAATATCAATACAGATACATAAATTTACTGTGTACAAATTTAAAGTAACATTTTAATGGCATAAATTTTATGTTTTAACCCATGAGTCTGAAAGTAGTCATGACATTTTAGAACATGATGTGCTTACTAGGTTTTAGAGCTATAATATTTTAAGAAATCTGGAAATATTTTTAAAATATATTTTAAGATAATCTAGTGAACACACCCCTACTGGTAATAAACTTGAGGACTGAAGAATGCTAATCATTGTTTATGAGATCATACATTCAAGGTGCCCCTCTTAGTTTCTAACAAATAAGGGGTTGGGCTAGCATCCCCAATTTTTAAAACTGGTTTGGATAGCTTGGTTAAAAATAGATTTTTTAAAAAAAATGTGTCTAGGGGGAACTGGAACGTATATGTAAGTAAAATTACAATTTAAAATTCATGCGTTTACAAGTGTTTGCTATTTGGGTTACTGGGAGTTAGGGTAGCTAATAGATTAACTGCCTGAAGGCAGTTGTTAGAAACCCTCTTTCTGCTGACATTGCCTTGCTAGAAGACTTGAAAACCTGTCTTTAAAAAATATACCACCAGCCCAGAAAAGCTAATCATAAAGTAGGCAAGTATAGACTGAAAGATAAATGTGTTTAACCAGTAACTTCCCGTATCCCCCGCCATCGCCCGCTAGCGTTTTATACCGTATCGCCCGCCATCGCCCGCCATCGCCGGCTATATATACATGCCAAATAAACGATGTATTGGACCAGAAAACGTTGGTATAAAATAATAAACCAGCTATAGTATGAAAGTAGAAAAGATCTACTTCCTTTTCCTTTTTACGGAAACGAATTACATTGAGAGACACGCGAGCTACGGATTTTTGAAAATCATTGAATTTGAAGCATGGCTTTCCGATTTTTAGAAAGTTTGGTTTCCAATAATTGTAATGAAAGCGATAGCGATAGTGATTCCAATGAAAGTGACATTGAAAATGGATTTGGCGAAACTCCTGATGAAAGTGTTTTTGATAGTGGTAGCAATCTTGATACTGACAGTGAGAGCTCCGACGACGATAGTGTCGATAGTGAAGTTACTACTACTACTACTACTCAGTCTTTTCCTTGGAGTGCTACGCTCAATCCAGTGGAAATTGAGATGTTTACATCAGGTGTTGGGCCTAATATTGTAAACATGAATATTGATCATCAGGCTCAGCCAGTGGAATTTTTTAAATTATTTTTTCCTGATGAAATTATACAAATGATTTCTGACCAGACCAATTTGTATGCTGCCTACAGGAATGCTAACAATTTCACTCCTGTCACTGTCAGTGACATTCAAACATTCATATATATCAATATGATGTTTGGTGTGCACAAACTACCAGCATACACTATGTACTGGTCAACAGATCCTCTGTTAAAAGTATCCAGTGTGGCAGATGTGATGTCAAGAAATAGGTATCAAGAAATATCTCGATACTTTCACCTGGCTGACAGCAGGAATTATATCCCGAAAGGCCAAGATGGGTACGATCCCTTGTATAAAATCAGACCAGTCATCACAGCTGTAAAAGATGCCTGTAATACATTATACAGACCTGGAGCTGCTATAGCTTTTGACGAAGCTATGATACCTTTTAGAGGCAGACTGTCTTTCAAACAATATATAAAAGGAAAGCCCCACCCATGGGGTGTCAAAGTATGGTGCTGCTGTGACTCGGCGACATCATTCCTTTTAGACTTTGATTTTTATACAGGGAAATCCGACACCATTATGCCCAATGGACTGGGCTATAATGTCATACAAAAATTAGGCAACAGATACCTAAATAAAAATCATCATTTTTATTTTGACAATTTTTTTTCGTCGGTGCAGTTGGCATCGGATTTGTTATCAAGTGGCACCTATTCATGTGCGACAACTCGACAAAACAGGAGACACTGGCCCAAGGACCTCAAAGGTAAAATCAACAAGAACCACTGTGAAATGAGGCAGATAGGGAGTCTGGTTGCATGTTGGTGGAGAGACAAACGTGCCATCTCCATGATTTCAACCAACGCGTCGCCTACATTAGGCACTGCATCACGCCGTACAAAAGACGGCCCTATTGATAAACAGATCCCCCAGTCTGTACTTATCTACAATGCTAATATGGGTGGGGTGGACAGACATGATCAGCTAAGATCATATTATCCTATTGGCCGAAAAAGCCACAAATGGTGGAGATGTTGTTTGTGGTTTTTGGTTGAGACGGCAGCCCTGAATGCGTATATTTTATACAAAAATATGCCACATCCCCCGACATCAAAGCCAGTGTCGCATTTAAATTTCCATTTGGACATTGCTCGCAGCCTCATGAAGGGTTCTTCAAGGAAAAGAAGACAGGCGGAGGTCCCTGCTGTTGGTGGATTGGCTGTTCCTGGAACTTCTTTGGAGCATCGTAGAATTCGACTCCCAGGGCGCAAAAAACAATGTTTTCAGTGTCGGCAGAAAAACGTTCGCACTGAATCGAATAAAAGACCTGAAACTGTTTTTGGGTGTGTGTTGTGTAACACACACCTTTGTGATGAGCTATGTTTTGCTCAGTTCCATGCTAAGTTAAACTAAGGTATTTATTTATCAATAAATGTACAGAAATTGTCGTGACAAATTGAATTTTTTGCATATTTTCTAACATTTTAATTTTTTTTTGTATGTAAATTTTTAGTACACCCCTACATATTTGGTGTCATCTGATAGATTATTCATTTCTCTACATAATGCAATTTTTTTCACATCAATTGGATTTTAAATTAGCGAGATGCGTTTATTTTTGTAAAAGAACTAAATTTGTAGTTTAGAGTTATTCCCCTTACGTTGGGATAATATAAATGTTTTGTGGTCAAGCCAATGGGAAGTTATTGGTTAAAAACAAGTCCTCTATACCACCATATTAGTAATACATTGGGAACAGTTTTATCATCAAGAATAAAGGTGGTCAATAGTTTCTTTATTAAGGAAGATATCTAGGAAAAATCAGCATTGTGAAGCTTACAAGCTGTCTCAGCTATTCAAATAATTTTTGAGAAACTTACCTAAAGGCATAATTCTCTGTGACATAACCTTTGCAAGAGAAAGCCTGACATTGGGCACAGGGTCCATGCTAAGAGCTAATAAGCTTGGGAGAAAGTTTCGAGCAAAGACATCAGGGGGTAAGCTGTTTTCTTCTAGTATAACATAACACAGCTGTGCAAATCTGTTGATTTAATATTATACATATATATTTATCGCATTCTGTTATAAATAATTAATTAGCATTTCAATAAAATGAAAGCAAAACAACAATAGGTATTAAAGCTGATAACTAAAGCAAATGGTTAATAATCAATATCTCTTACGTTTGTCGTGACAGCCATCGATAATCAGCTGCAAATTGCTCAATTATATTGTTGCATACTGATGCCAACAGTTTCTTTTCTTCATCCATGTAAGTCTTTTTCAATATGGCACACAACTGCATTGAAAGGATAAGAAAATTTACAACAAAGCCACAAAAATATACCGCAGATAAATAAAAAAAACAACTTTAGTTGAATCCAAAAGTTACATGTCGAATGAAAGAATGTTAGGCTGTCTTTTCACAGCAAAACTAAAAACTTGTATATCTCTTTCTATGTGCATTCTAGCTAGGATTAAAACTGATATATCGCAGTTTAACGTATATTTTGAGTTAAAATATTCCTACAGACCTGTTTACCCCCAAACTCCTAAAATCGTACAATATCATCTCAAAATCGTACAACGCAGTATTTTGATAGTGAATAAATAAAAATACAGTATATATAATGTATACAATAACTACTCCTACAGCGTGTTCAGTGCCCTCGGGCAAGGGGGTGGCTGTGGCTTTCTCATCAGGGCCTTGCGAAATATTTTTAAAAATTCATTATTTTATTTTCACTTTTAAACCAATGTGACAACTTTCGGTCGTGGTGTTAACAGTAACCCACTAAGCAATTGCTGTTTGCAGTTCCAGATGGCGCTCAGTGACCTACATACACGTTATATTTATTTTTATCCAACCCTTATTTTTTTTGTGTATTTGAATTGTACATGTTAGAATTCGACACAGGGAGCCTGGTGAAACCGTAGTGTGGCATAGGCGCAGGGAAACGAAAATTTTAGAACCACTGGCGTAGCCCACCGAATTATACGTAACACGTGGCCTTACCTTTCGGTGCGCTAAACATTACTGTAATTTCTCTAATACTGAGTTTAGGTATAGCTAGGAAGTTCATTTGTGAAAATACATCTTGACAACATCACGATAATTCCTGCAAACATTGGCTGGTATTTTACAGCATTCGAAATATAAATGTGCTATTTTTGGACTTTCCAAGTTTCGGTATGAATATTGTAGCATTTTTAAATACTGCATGAACTTTCTGCAGAGGAATATCCTCCCCCCCTCCACACACCCCAAACTGACATGAAAATGTAGGTGACTGTGTTGATTGTATAGATTTAAATATTTAGACCCGTGCCATACACACTATCTCCTAAATCCACACCACTCATTTTGCCTCTGGTTGCTACTGAAAAGTCCGACTTGCAGAATGTGCAGTGGGCGTATGATGGACACTTCTATGAAGACTTCAACACAGTAAATTGTGTCTTATATTCAAGCAAGAATATAAACTTTCTGTTGAAGCTGATGTTTATCGGTAGAAGTAGACGTTTCTTCTTCATCATCGGTTTCCCGTGCCTTTCTTTTTGTGGAGGCCATATCGTAAAATACTCACCAGGTAAACTAAACTAGGGGACCGAAAAAGAAAAAAAGGATAGCCGATTCCATTAATGGTAACATTAAAATCAGGCAACATGCACACCCGTCAATGTAGCCAAATTCGAACACCAAAGCTGTTAGGGAAATGGGACATTAATGTATAACATACCTGGTACGCAAAATAAAGTTTTATAAAATATTTATACCCACCCCCAGCCGCACCTTGTCAACGTAAAACAAAGGGCCATCGAACTATTACGTATATTATGTAGGCGCAGAGGATGCATATGATAGATTTGATGGTGTGGGGGGTGTGTGTTGTGTGTTGGTCAATAGACTGCACCTACATTTATGCATACAATAATTATCCTGACAGTCTCTTATAGAGCCAACTGTCATCTAAAAATCTGTGAAATCCGTGAATTCTAATTAGGCCTTTTTTAATATTATTATCATTATTAAGGCTATAAAAAATATTACAATATTTCGCAGTAAGCATATAGGCCTACTCATATAAGCTACTAATGCTTTGTGTTTTCATAAAGAGATCTCTGTAGTTGTAAAATTGAACATGACATAGTGATAACACACTGCAGTCCAGTAATTCATCTTTCCGTGGTGGTGACGGAATTATTGCCAACGGGCAGGACCCCCCCCCCCCAATAGGGAGGGGGGGGGGAGAGAATTGAGCAGTCGTATGATTTATTCTGTTTAAAAAAAGGGGTGGGGTGGGCAGTATTAGTCGATAACACACTGCAGTCCAGTAATTCATCTTTCCGTGGTGGTGACGGAATTATTGCCAACGGGCAGGACCCCCCCCCCCAATAGGGAGGGGGGGGGGAGAGAATTGAGCAGTCGTATGATTTATTCTGTTTAAAAAAAGGGGTGGGGTGGGCAGTATTAGTCGTGATACCAAACTGTCATATTACGATCGCTGAGGGTAAAGAGCTGCTTTACGAGTTCTACCAATATTTTTTAAATGCCCCTGACTAGCTTTTATAAAATATGTCCACATCCAACGTTCCAGTGCAGAACGGTGGGATCATGTATTTTATTATTTTAAAAAACGTCTCTAGTTTTCTCCGTTTTCACAATCGCAAAAGACATCTCAAAATCGTACATTGTACGCCAAAATCGTAAGAGTAAACAGGTCTGTTCCTTTTCAATTCTCACAAGAATAAGCATTAATGGAGGAAATTTTTTTTTACAACACTCATAAATCCTGAAAATAATTTTATAATCATTCTTTTTTTAATGCATGATCTGTCATATGCAAATGTGATATATTTTTTTTTTTAGTAACTTTGAAATGTATCAATAAAATACCCAAAACTAATAGAAAATGAACCCAGTGATCCATATTAATTAAGATATTCTGGTATGAATGTTGGAATTATGTGAGTACATTTGTTCTGTTTATCTTTTATCAACTCACTTTGACTGTTGGGTCCTATTTATCTCTTAGATAAGTTTTTAGAACATAAAATATTCTTTCAGTTTAGAAAATATAAAGATATCAGTTATTTGGATTTATAGACATTTCAAAAAAATTTAAAAGTGACCTACATATTTATAGATGCCTTTTAAATTCATTAATACCATATATTCGACTGCTTCAATGATGAGAACTTGAACAGCTACTAGTAATTATATAATTATCCCTACCATGAGTAATGCCAACAAAACAATCATCAAAATCACTTTCATTGGCTTTGGTTTTGCAGGTCCCACCAACTTAGTTTTAACAAAAATAACTCCAGATAATTTAAGATGGATTGATTATTTTAAAAATGATAATACATGAAATATTATCAATATATAAAATTATCAACTATTACAGCCATGGGTTAATTTAATGCTAGTGTGCAACACGTTTTTTCCCCCACTGATATAAAGGTAAATGGTATCAATTTTTTTTTACAGCTTGCAAAGTGAATATGTTACATAGAAACACCATAAGACATACCAATCTAAGAGCCACTAATCTGACTTGTGCCACCTTGTCTGTCAACATCACCATAGCCAGTGGAACTATATTATTAACTATATCTATACAATGGAAAAGATCACACACTTGTACTAGTTGGCTGTTGACAAAAAAAAACAGAAATTTGTAATTCATAATTTATAAAAAGGGACAGAGTTTACTGACATTTGTGGCACATAGAGTAAATATATTTAAATAATGACTTATGTCTACAAATATAAAACAAGGACATCAATAATCAATAAATTACTCACTCTGCAAGCTCCTCTCTAAATCTCCAGTTTCGTTGATTATCTGTCTTCATAAACTCATGAGTCCTTCCAAGATACTGGAGTCGAACTTCTGGCCTAAGCAACTGTGAACATGAAATGAAGAGTATAAATAAGAACATCAAAATTGATTTAGAAATTATCCCATCTTCATATAACCCATTTAACCTCTGTGAAAGTGAAAAAAAGTCAACAAATGTTACAGAATATTTAAACATTTATGATAACTCTTAAAAATAAATTTAGCAAGTGAAGGGTACTGAAAGCCAGGCCCATGAGGCTATTTCTGGCAATTAAATATAAAAAATGTATTATTTTTTAAGTAACCTGATATGTCTCATGCGCAGCACTAAAATAAAAAAAATTGGATTCTACAACTAGGAGCTCCCTACTATAAACTCACATACATTGAGACTGCATTTTCGATCATTAACATATTAAAGACAAAAGTTTTAGCAGCGAGATCACAGAAAAACATCTGGAAAACTCAAGGCAAGTTGCTTTGACTTTATAATCATAAGATCATTTGAATGAATAAGTAAAATAAGTCCAATTTTTTTTATTACATTTTTCAGTTAAAAAAGTCAATGAACTAAAATAAAGTTGAATGCCATTTGGTGCCTTTTGATGCAGGACGTAATAGCCCAGGCCAGGGGTCACAGCACTTTTTAAAACTATTACCCAAAAATTTTTGTTCATGCCCAACGATACACAGCACACTTCATTTCAACAGAAGATATCAGAATGGTTTATAGAATCTATTTATGTATGATACAATTTTAAATATGAAAAGTTTAAAATAAACGAATCTTCAAGGAACAAAAGGATCTCCTTAAAAAAATGAAATTTGACATGGTTCAATCTCAAAGTCAGATCAGCATAAAATAAAACTTATAAAATTATTTAACAAATTAAGGCGTCATTAAAAAAAACATACCTACCAAGCAACTTGAGAATGAATTTTTAGGAAAATATATATATATTTTTTAATAAAAATAATCAATATCCATTATGCCAATTTCCAGTTAATATATTACAATCTGACAACTACTACAAGTTGTAAATGGGTGAAAGGTAGAGGGGGCATTAAAAATCGTACACCTGCTTAGATTTATCTTAAATAGGAAGCTAATTTAGATTCCCACGGATCCTATAAAACATGTCGGAATCTAATATTGCTGAGAAATAATTAGTGAATGTATCCTCAAGTTTTCTCAGTTTCTGCACTTGCCAGCCACAGACCCGTGACCCTCAAACTCATCGTACAATATCACAAAATAGCTCAATACATTATCTTAATAGTATAAAAATAACATACTGTATATATAATGTATACACCCCAAAATCGTACATTGTACACTAAACTCGTAAGATTAAACAGGTCTGCAGCTGTAAGAAGTAATTGTCACAAAATTATGCCATACAGCACAGGCAGGGCCAAGAGTATAGGACTAGGTGAAACAGGCTCCAAAATAAGGGGGCGCCGAAATTGTTTTTAGGAATGACCTTAATAGGGAATTTATAGGGAAACTATAAAATCCCATTTACTTCACAAAGACAAGGGCTGCTAAAAATATTCCTTCTACTGGTCTGCCTGGTGGGTGCACATTTTTCTATATGTGTGGTGGCGGCTTCCTCACAGTGATGTTGCAAAATATTCAATTTCATTACTTTATTTCCACTTTTAATCTTTCGGTCACGGTGCAGTTTCCCCCTTGAGAAACTACTGTTTGTAGTTACTAGTTGGCACTTAGTTACCTACATAATGTTATATTTATTTTACACCTAACCATTTAATTTATTTTGTTTATGTGTGCGCTATTTCATAGTGCACTTGTTAGAATTTAACACAAAGAGCCTGGTGAACACATAAATTTGGCATAGGCACCGGGAAATTAATATTTTAGAACCACTGGCGTATTCCCACAAAATAAATGTCACAAGCACATTGAAGACAGTGGAATAAATATTACTGTAATATCTCTACTACCGAGTGTACCTAGCTAGTTCATATGTGAAAATACATGACAATAATTACTACAAAGCATTGCCCAAAAGATAAATTTTTTTGAATTTCAGAATGAATATTGTCAAATTTGTTAATAACTTGCGTACTTTCTGACAAAACACCCCTCCCCTACACTATCATTTGAAAATCTGATGTGTTAAATTTTAAATAATTACATATTTAGACCCCAACACAAAATCTCCTCAATCAACTCCACGTAATATAATTATAGATGGCCCACAACCAATCATCATATTTCTCATAACATTCACTGCTGGATGTAACATGCAAATTAAAACTAATAACTGAAGATGTGCTTTTATTACTTTTTTTTTTTAAACAGCAAAACTACGGCATGTATATATTTTTAGTCATATTGTATTTCTGACGGGTCTCGGCGTACAAACGTAAAAGACATCTCAAAATCGTACACTGTACGCCAAAATCGTAAGAACAGGTATGCTTAGTAAACAAAAAATTTATAACTCATTATACTCTTGGAATCAAACTAATCAAGACTTTAAATATGTAAATTAAAAAAACTTCCATGCACAATGATGATGTATTAATTTTATGATTGTATTATGTTTAACTTTTTAAAGGTTGCTTGAAGGTTCTGATTTAAAAAATGGTACAAACTTCTTACCCGAAAAATATCTGCAAGATGCTTCAATACACCAATCCGTACTTCATCTAGATCTTTGAGAAAACCATCAAAAACCGGTACTAAATCTGTATGAGTAATTTCATCTCCAACAATCATAGCAAGTTCATGCATAGAGAATGCCAAGGTGCGACGAACCTTCCACTGAAATGTCAAAAATACCTAAGGAGTAATGCCTGTCAGAAATTACTGAATTTTTTTCTGCTATTCTTTATGATAATATACACTCCCAAATCAAAAACTTAAATTTTAAAAGATTTTCTTTCTGTAAGTAATGTCTACAACAAACTGATTGAAATTGACAACATCATATTAAGTAAACCCAAAACATTAAAAAATCTTAATACACCAAACTTTTAATGCTAAAAATTATAAGAGTAAAGTTAGTTTATAAATAACTTAGTCTAAAAAAATAACTTGAGAAAACAATATAGCAAACAGTTTATAAAACAAAAATTTTCAAATCATACTGGGAAAAAAATTTAATCTAGGTTGAGACCAAACTAAACTTCCTTAAACTGCCTGCATTTCCTAACCAAACTACCGTTTAACCCTTAAAGTATAAAGAGACAATCCAAATACCTGCATATCCTGTGCTAGTCTCTCATATAAGTTCTTTATACAATGCCAATTCTGACGTCCTAATGTGTATGCAACAGCAGGTAAATTATAGGCACAATGTTTTGTGATCTCTCCATCCACAGTTTGGGCACGAGATGGATCTACCATACCCAGATAATTTTCTAACAGCAATTGTGGAACAATACTCTGGAAGATTTATTTTAAGATAAATAATTTCATAACATCTTACACTCTTTAATTCAAAACTATCTACAGTCTACACACAGTTAAGTTATAAAGATAAGCCAAAAATTATACCTTTTTATTGCATGTTTTGAATTGATTAAAAAAGAATAGAAATTAAGAAAAAGTAACAAAACAGTTTCTGACAAATAATAAATAAGCCTGACTATAAATTCATTATTCCACAGCTGGAAATGCTAATTATTAAGGGGCAAAAATTAGAGTCGAGCCAATTTAATAAGGAAGCACTGCTTGTTGCAGTGGTGGGCAAACTTTTTTGAAAAGCTAATGGGGGGCCGCATGCATGTTATGTTCCATTTTTACATGTCGATAAACATTTCTCTATATTAAAATCTGTAAATTCACATTTTAGCATTACTTGACAAAAGTAAAGGACTGTTTAAAAGAATTGAAATTAGACAGAAAGAAATTTGATAAACAATGTTTTAGAACAATTGGTACATGAAATTCTGTAAAATTCAACAAAATAACTTTAATACCAAGTAATTTTTTTTTCATTTCTAAATGCCTTCGATGGCCGCATAATATCAGTTGCCGGGCTCGAGTTTGCCCACCTACTGCTAATTGGAACTTACTCAGTATTGGTACTAATAACAATGAATCTAGTATTTTGAATTTTAAACTTTAAATCTTTAAACAATCCACCCTCTATTCAAATACTATATCCAACTTTTTTGGAGATCTTCAAATTTCTGAAACTCCACAACACTTAGCCATCCTAGAATTGTAATACTGCCATTGCAGCTAATGAATTTATTTAATGAAATATGTTACTGCATCGACTGTTTAGAAATAACTATACAAACAGGCCAAGAAAGAAACGCTCCTTAGCTAAAACTAATTTGCTTTTACAACTTGCTTGTCCCAAGAACACAAAATTATCTTAGCTACTTTAAAAAAACAATACCTGTTGCTGAGCGAGTGATGCATCATCTAATCCAAAGTCCATCATAGACTGCATATCATCCATAAAGCTGATGTTGCTGGTACTTAAATCTATAAGTGTACACAAAGAAATTTTCAATATAAAAATCTTTTGAGGATCAGGTTTTAAATAATTAAAATTTACTTTTGATATATCTAATTGCCTACAAAGTTTATTTAAAATAATCCATATTACTAATCCAGTATTGAAAAAGCCTTATATCCAATTCTCTGGCGTATATGATATAACAAATATATTTTAAATAATTCTATTAAAATAAATATAGCATGAATAGTTTAGAAAGAAATAATATAAAATAATATATACATAGAACACAGATTTGCTAAATTTGAGGGCATTAGGTCAACAACTAATAACCAGAAAGTATATTTGTTAGAATGTAAGTAAAGATGTTTTTACTTTACTGGTGCTATGATATACCAATATGCATTATGTGGAAACTAAAGACAAAATCTGCTGCAGCATGGTTCTTATATATTTATACATTACTTAAGTGATTCATAATAAAGGAAAGTCAACTCTACCTTGAACAACACCATTCACTATTGCTAAATGCTGCTCGCCCAAGTGATGACCTAAAACATGAGTGCTGCCTATATGGGACACAGTTTCATCAGCTACATCACTTACAGTGCTAACACTTGCTGTATGTATTCGAACACCAGACTTTTCAACTTCAGAAGTTACATACGATGAGTTTGAAATTGATGGAGTCATACTGTTTCCTAATGACAAGCCCGATACAGAATTTATCAAAGAATCTGTCCTAGATTTGAAAGAACCGGATATACTGACATTCATCTCTGAAGCATAAACTTTTTTAGCATCTTCATCTTTTACTTTAGCAACAACATGAATGTTGGTTGGCTGTCCATTTATTATGTCAAAGTCTATATTTACTTCTGGGAGTGGAGAGCGCCAGTACTGAAACGTATTGAAGTTATTATCTAAATGAACATGGACTCTGCCAGCAGAGGCATCATTCCCAGGTTCAAGCTTAGTTATGGTGGCACATTTCTCCTTAGAATTTTCCATAAATACACTATCAGAATCTAGTTGGTCACCTTTCTGGTTATCCAAATAAGGCACATTAAATGTTCCTTCACCTCCTTTTGAATCTCCACTACCTGCTTCATGAATACTATCACACTTAATTTCAACATCTTCAGCTGAATCCTGTTTCAGATCAGTACCAGCTGATACACTAGACTGAACATGAGATTTAAATATGTCAGTTTCAGGGGCTAGTTGACTGTTGACGTTATTACTGCTATTACTAATATCACAGAGAGAATGACGAGCGTCTGTCACATTCACTGGGCTGCATGGTTTGTTCTTTAATGAACTTTGCTCTATTGATTCTGCCCTTATCTCCTCAACAGACTTTTCTTCTAAATCAAACACAAGTTTACCCTTTCCCATTAAAATTTCATCATCAACAACCCCCCCATTAACATCGCAACTATCCACAAGCATTGCCTCATCTTGCATTCTGCTGTTGTTGCTAATGTCACTAGATGTTAAATCTAATTGGTCTGTAAGTGCATCTAAAGTTGAGTCGTTGTGTACAGTATCTAAAGATGTGAGCTGTAAAATTCCAGACAAATTGGAATCTCCATTTTCCTTCTCAGCTAAGGATCCAACAAGATCATCAAAACTGAAAATAAATTTTAAATAAAAAAAACAAGTGAAAAAGAGTACATAAAAGATTACAATAAAATGTTGATCTTGGGAAGAAAATAGGTAAAAATCACCAGACAAAAATGTGCATACCATACAAAAATAGGAAACGCATTTTTAATATATTTATTTTTCAATATCTTGCAGTTACTACATAAAACATTGACTTCGCATTACATTCTATATACAAAAACTAAGATAATATTTACATAGAAGGGTTACAAAGTCATACAGCCTAATTTTTTATCTTACCTATCAGCATTTTTAAAGCTAAGGCTTCCATCGTCATTAATAACTAGTCCTTTACTCTCTGCATCTGCAAATGTGGAGATAAATGGTCCAAGTTGCTGAAAGGCTGACATCCGAACCTTGAAATATATAATAAACAAATTAGGACAAAAACACTAAATTTAAGGAAGTGTATAAATACAAGAAAGCTCTTATAAAGTAATGTAAAGTAAATTTGGGGAAAACTTACCCATCTTGACTGATCACAGAGCAAATTTACAAACAGATTAGCTAGTTCATTTTTGCGGGTCTCCAAAGAACATGCACATGACACTGTCATGAAACATTCTGCACATGCCTTTCTGACACCCCAAACTCCATCTTCACACAAGAGGTAAAACTTTGGAAGCTAAAGATACAAATGAAATCATATAACTTTATCACGTCTAATATATTATTTGGAAATTTCAGATATCCACATATTATAAGTAGGTATATGTGTACAAAAATGGCTTTTGTCCAGTTGAGAACTATAGCAAGCGCCAAATATACTTTATAACCTGTATGTTGATTAACTGCACTATGCATAATGCACTTTCAGTACTGTATTTTTTGGTTTTTTTTGTAAACCAGGGGTAGGCAATCTTTTGGAACAGCGAGCCACATGTTCCCCAAGTCTGGTTTAATAGCAAATAAGATCAAAATATCACATTAAATTCTTAGAGCAAAAGGTCTACCTGCAAAGGAATCATTTAAGTCAATGGTTTTGCAGTACCTCATCCCACCACCAATCCCATTAATTTAAATACATATTTCAAACAGTTGGTACAGCACATATACCTATCTCGCACCCCCTTGGGATGCCCATCCCCTGCCTATCTCACACCCCCAGCCCCTTTCAAAAAAATTATTAACTCACCAGCACGTCTTCACAGTTTTTAACCCCAACTACACTTGCTACTTCCCCAAAGTTTGCAGCACAAACCTGTAAATATTTGTATTAAAAATATATAAAATATTAACATCACTACGTTTTAAAAAGGTAAATACTGTCAATATTGCTTTAAAGCAATTAACATGATAAAGACTATGGGGAAAAAAAAGATAATGAACAAAGCTATGACTAAATATTTATTTTACATGTTTCATTTCTGAAAAAACAACAACTGAAACCTTGCCCTAATATCCGCTGATGCGAGGCAAGGTATTCAGCGCCCAGAGTTATCACATTTTAAATACAAAATACTATTTATGTGAAATATTGTGAGTAAACTTAAGAATAGGAATACTTGTTTTCAAAATTAAAATAAGGCTGTGTTGTAACCACTTAATTCAATAAAGCTTAAACTGCATAAAAATACCCTGAAATATTAGAACAAGGTATATTGAAAAGACAAGGACAGTAAAAGGAAAATGTTTCAGCTACAAGCCTTCAGCAGAAAAGAGACACAACAAAGAAATATAAATGAGTTCATAAACAAAAGTCTGCCATAGAAAAATGGTAGAAGCAGTAACGTTTTATTGACAGAAGTTAGGCCTTTAATACCGAGACATCTGTATTATCCAAAAGGAAGTAAGAGAAATTGGGCATCAATGTGAAATATATAAATATATATTTTGAACTCATTTCTATTTCTCCTAGATTCTTGTTCCATTAATAACCCAAAATATTACTATTTTAAATTGCAAACCGATTACCTTTCTAACATGGAATAAGGGATCATTACACATTTCACTAAATCTTGGGAGGAAAAGGCGTTCAGTAATATCCTTTCCTAATAGAGGCGCCATCTTACTCATGAGCTGGAAAGCATTAAGTAAAGGAAATGATAAAAAACAATGCACAACCTACATTAAAATTTCTAAAAACTATCGCTCCATACCAACTCTTATATAATAAAGTATATAGTCAGTGAAGCAGTTATATATAAGATAAGCAAGAATTCAAAAAAATTACCAACAAATTATTAAAGTGCAACCACAGTTACGCTCACATCATGCTATGATAATGCCTAAAAAAGGTGTCATACATCTATCTTGTTTTTTACCACAAATATTGACAATTTTTTACTGACCCAAATCTAGTAATCAGTAACATGAACAATTCTTATATAAGCAGTGAACATAAACTTCAAAATATATAATTTTACCAATATTAAATAGTTTTCACATTTTTTAAACTTATTTTTTAGCATTGTGAAACAGTCTGGTATTTAATTAATTTAAACAAATAACAATAAATAACTTTCCACTAAACTTAAGGTAGATGATTGAAACACAAAATACTCTTTAAAATCTGCAGCTTAGAGGTATCCCTGTCATCAAAGCTGGCTGTGATATGTGTTAGTATCACCACATCACAACCGCCTTGACGTCAGGGTAGCCTGGTCTTGACCTTGTCAATTCAGGCTCTGCTTCTAACTTGACACTCACCAGACAAAGACTTCAGCTCAACTTGTTACGCTAACAACATAGGGCACAATAAACGAGAAGTTGATGCTTAAATCCTAAGCTCATCAAAGCTGACTGTGATATGAATAATCTGCCAACACATCACAGTCACTATGATGCCTCAGAAACTAGCAGTCTTTGAAAATAATGCACCAAGCTCACCTAATGCTTAGTGACTCAAACGATGCCTTTTCAACATACCAATCCTCAAACCAAACTGAAGCATTTCATCAGTTTTGAAGCTCATCAAAGCTGGCTGTGATATGACCACTTTCAACAAATCACAGTCACTCTGACGTGCCACAAAGGTGATTATCTAGAGAATTCAGGTAGCATAAAACAACAGTCTTCGTGATGACAAATGACACTGTACTGATCCAAGCAGGCTGTGATATGCATAATAACACATCCCAACCACCTGGCCAGAGCAGTATACATTGTTTTATCAATAAAGTAGACACTTCACATTTTAGAATAATTTGACTTTAAATTTTAACAAATCAGAAACAATGCTGAAGAACAAAATATAAAAAAACTTAAAACTAACACTGCAAAGAAAATGTTTAAAAGGAACATGCTGATGTAACACCAATTTTACCCACAGGACTACAACGTTTAGTCAGAACAACGCTCATCAAAGCTGGCTGTGATAGGCCCAATGTGATTTACTATAACATCCAGCATTGACGATGTTGGCTTGACATATACACTACATTTAAGTTTGAGACTAGGTCTGTGATGCATCGTGATGAAAATTTCTCATTAATGCAAAAGACAGAGTAGTAAGGTGTCACTTGTTAACCATCTCACTACCCATGTCTTTCACATCAAAAAAGAAAAAGTGGAGACTTTCCCAGGAAAAAAAAAAAAAAAAAAATTAAAAAAATAGAAAAGTAAAATTATAGCAGAGGACATCAATGGAACATAAAAGATCAAATTCACTCATCCACATTCTTGCATATTATTGCTAACTGATATAAAACTTACAGCAGCAGCTTCTGATCGATAATCATCTAAATTTTCTGGAGATGCTAAATCTAGGATAACATGAACAACCTGCTGCTCTATATCTGACTTTTCTACAAGTTCTTGTTCTAACAATACAAGCAGAGCAGCTTGACTTGTTTTGCGAACCTGGGGGAATAAACAAGATTGTGAAGCCGTTTTAACCCACAAACTGTGGAATAGATCATGCAGTAGTGTGGGAGCTTTTTAAGTGCCTTTAGAAACAGCATTAAATCACGCAGAAATATTAAAATAAGACCCCAAAAAGTATACATTTTTAGAAGGGTAAATGGATGTGGATAAAGTTGGCTATATTGCCCACCCATAAACAAAAAATTATTCTGTGTCCTTGACCTTGGAGAGCTCAATATGGGGGGGGGATGAGGATCCACAACATGTCTTGCTTTCACATGCTCAAATCATTAATTTTTTTAGATTCCATGATAATACAAATGTAGCCAATTCATCTATCTTTCAGAAAATGTATAGTTTGCTAAGTTTTTGATTACAATTAAGCCTCTGAAAGCAATTTTAGGTCATTTATTGCTGCAAAAAAATTAAGAAACTGGGACCACAGCTAAAATCAAGTACAACATACAAAATCTGAGGAAAAGTCATTGACTTGTAAACATTTAAAAAGGAACTGTGGGACCGATTATAAAATTTATTAGTTCTGATCTATAATCTGCAGCTTCTGTGACTAAAATTCAGTCAGTCCTTGCCCAATCTCTGGACCTGGCTTGAAGTCTAAAAGTAGGCCTGCTTCAGTATCACTAAGACTAGTATCAGATTCAGTAGAAGAAGAATCCAAACTGAGATCGTCATGGGGAATGTTAATATCATCAGTATCACTTAAATCCTCTCCTAAAAAGCTTTCAAAAATATTTCTATTAGTACTCATACTGAAGGCCCAGCCATAGCTTCAGCCATTTTAGCTTCTTTTTTTTTTTAAAAAAAAAACCAAACAAACAACAACAAAAAACGGACACATTTCTATGAAAAAGTACTTACTGCTAAGTTATCACAAAAAAACCAGCTTGACCCGGAAGATGATTTAATTATTAAATAAAAGGAAGTGGCTGTAACTCCTGTTAAATCTTGCATTGGAAGTTGCTATCAGACCGTGTTTTTTTTTTTCATTGGCCGCCACAGTACAGAACAAAAATGTCAGCCAATTATTTTTGTCTGACCAGTTTGTGGGTTAAGACTTTTTATAGACTGGAACAAAAATTGTACAGTATTTCTAGAATATGGTAATAGTAATAGAGTTACATACCTGGCTGTTAGAATCATTTAGGTAGCGAACCACCATGGGAAGAATGTAACGAGGTACTGCATTCTCAAAAACATGACGATTGTCTTGACAATACACTGCAATGTGTGGGACTTGTTCCATCAACTCGGATCTGACTGATGGTTCTAAAAAAGTTTTTAAAAATTTTTTTTAATTAATTGAAGATCGAAAAAAATGACAAATATAAATATACAGAATTTAAATAAATAATATCTTAATCACTTTACCCGGATCTTCTGATAGTCGAGCCATAGCATCCAGAACTGCATTGCAATTGTCCTCAGATTCATACACAGCTCTAAGTGTATCAAGAAGACCTCGAGCCAGCATTTGTCTGATAAAAAAACAAGTGATAAATTAAAGAAAAAAATTGTGAATTTACGTGTATGAGGTTAGGGCCTAGCATTTAAAAATTTGACATGTAGCTTAGAAGATGAATTAAAACTTGCCTATTAAAAATGTTGTCACTATCAAGGTATTTCTCCAGTCTTTGAAGGGGAGTAAGATCCTCAACATCTCCCAATCCATTGTCAAAGCTATAGTCTATGAAATAAGAAATGGATTATCGGTTATTGGTAGAAGAGCTTGTACTATAAACTGTACTGCAAATTGAGCTAGGCAAAAAATCGTGAAATATAAAATCTGATAAAATACCATTTTATAGGACTACAACTACACATTGTACATGTCTACAAACACTTTAAAAATAAGCTAATACTTAAACAAATATTGATACCCATTCTAAATCTTATTTTCAAAGTCAAAAATGTTGAGTGAGGCCTCAGAAAGTCAGCAAGGTTTTTTGTTTTTTTTTAAACTTTATAAAGTAAGAAAGCAAAATAATCTGAATGAGAATCAAACACTAGCCATCCAAAAATATGTCACGTTTATTTCATGAAAAAAATTGCCTATTCCGAATTATATTGTATTCTAATATCTCTTTTAAGCTTTTCGGCTATCAGGAATCTCTGTTAAGCTTTTCATAAGGCAAGTCGCTGAGTGTGGATGTTTTTTCCATGTCCATATAAATTAAAAATGCATTCAATATAGCTCGGCATTGAAAATACATTTAATAAAGCTCGGGAAACAAAGGCGCAAATTCCTAAAAATTTATAGGACTACAAAGACAACGCCTTGTCATTCAAAATTTGTAGCAGTTCAATGAGTAAGCGTGCTTTTTGCCGGTTCCTCTTACGGTAGCCAGGGGCGCTGTGTAGTAGCACAAGGCAAGGCGATCGATTTCATTAACCAATGTCCACTATTCAGAGAAAAATTTGGCACGCCGTCAATAATATTGTAATTTTTAAGCAGGGCGTATTAATAAAAGCACACTAAAAATTAAACTGAATTTTAAAATCACCGTCTGGATAAGAAAAAAGTGTTAAGCACCACACACAACCTCTTGGTGAACACTGATCTTTTCAAAACAGGAGCAGTGGCGGGAAAAAGAAAAGCGGGCCAAGTTGAAAAGGTCGCGGAGGATTGGTCACATGACCTCGCCCCATCATGAAATGGAGATTCGGTCCTATTTCAACACATTGACCCTAGAGAAAATAAATCTAATGCGTTATAGTGTGTTGCACACCATTATATTTTCAATAGATAGGTACAAATTGAACGTCTCATAAGGACTAAGTCTGAAATAATTATGCATTGGATAGTAAATAGTGGGGGGAGAACATGGACGGCGCGAAAGGGCATAACGATCGTTGTTCATAACGGTTCATACATACAGAGCACATTTTCTTTCTGTTAGACGACGTTGAATT
The DNA here is from genome assembly GCA_964033795.1 of Lymnaea stagnalis. Classification (NCBI taxonomy): domain Eukaryota; kingdom Metazoa; phylum Mollusca; class Gastropoda; family Lymnaeidae; genus Lymnaea; species Lymnaea stagnalis. Next base: position 1,244,061 of record CAXITT010000073.1, read on the forward strand.
TTAATGAATATTTGACATAAATGTATAGAAATAACCTTACCGTCTTCTGAATTTTCGTCCGGATCATCTTGATAAAATTCCAAATCTGAAATATAGTGAAATAATGGTGAATTTGGCGCAAAAAGTTCAAATTTTTATGAAACAAAGTAAATGATGTGAGGTGGACTCACCCGCCATGTTGGAAAAGACCACGAGGTGTTGTTAGAGCCTTTTGATTGGACGATTTGATGTCAATATTGGAAGCTGATTGGTTCTTTTAGATTTGCCTACGGAAAATGCCGAGAAAGGCCGATGACTCATGAGAAACTACACTACTTGCGTAAATTTCATTGTACGTATTTTGGTGAATGAATTTGGATTTGTTGCGAAAACCAGAGCCACGTGTATCCGGATAACTTACAAAACGTGCTCCAACCACAGATGGACTAATTATCCCAAAAGAAATATAATATTTGTACCGTCTCATTGAAGATTTCTAACCATTCCTTTGTCCTGTGAGGGTCCGAGCGACACACAAAGAAGGCAACGATGAGTCGATCAGCTGGGTCCCCGTGCTCTCTTAGTGTGTGCCCCCGTTTTCTCGAGGACAAAGAGAGTTTGATGAAAGAAATTCAGAGCAGCTCTGCGTTGTCGAGCCTGTTTTGATTCGTAGACATTACATTTATAACAAAATCGATCTGTTCTGTCTACTAAAGGTATACTGGTCATTGAAACTATTAAACAAAACTGAAGTAACATAAAAATGTAAACAAAGTTTTTAGTGCAGTCACTCTAATTTATGTTAAATTGTATGGACAAGTATGTACACTGTACACAGGCTACAGGCCTGCGGCCTAGGTCATAATACTGATTACGGTACTCGTAATGCTGATATGCACATACTTCGAAATTTTATTAACAAGCACAACACTTCTTATCTCACTCGCAGCTAATACTGGTAACATGGTAATTTAAAAAAAACGTTAGAAATAAAGTTTAAAATATTGTATTTACTTTCTGCCGATTATCTGAAACGAATACAATCCAAACTGAATTACAATTCCAAGAGCGGTATTTTGGTTGCTTTTTACTTTTACGCACACGAGTGCAAGAGTGAAGAATGCCGCCTATGCAGGGTTAAAGTTAATATTAAAGGACTGAGCGGCCCGATCCGTGAGGCGCGTGCTTCCTGGTTGACAGATTTTTCAGAGTAAGAACGTCGACAGCGACACATGTTTTAAACAACAGTGAGATTGATATAGCAATAGAAGAAGTTAATGTATTATTTCTGTTAACTCGTTACTTTAAAAAAAAAACATTTTCCTACTTACAACAAACTATTTACTAATCTGAACCTTAAAAAACAAGTATTTAGTAAATTCGTGAAATACTTCAGTTACCGGTAGATATCATGATTAAAATTGACTCCTTGTTTTCGCAGCGTGTGAAGTCTATGCACGGTGTCGTAACTCAACTTCAATAACGATTAACACCAAAAATTGGAATAAACAACGTGAATTATATAATCATACGTACTTTAGAAAAATCACTACCGGTTTAAAAAAAATATTTTTGCGGGCCATCCATAAATGACAATGGCGTCTAGTCATATAGGGTGTGGGGTCACATACTTGTTACGAGGGTATCTAACCTTTGGTGACAATATTTTTTTTTTTTTTTTTTTTGGGGGGGGGGGGGGTAAGCATAAATCGCGTGATGTCGTGTGAAGGATTAGCCCTAGAGCAGGGGTCTCCAACTCGCGGGCCATTTTGCGGCCCGCTACATGACAGTAACGGTTTGCCCGAGTTTTGCCCATTCTTATATCTATAATGTGACCTACCGCGACGGTTTCAGTCTAATCTCACCGACTAGTCTAATTTTGATTTTTATTATATTTGTATAGATTTGGATGTCGATTATAATGATAGTACCGGTAACCATTTGAAAACAGGACAAAAAATTTTAATTTTATAGCATTTTATGAGACAAACATGGCCAAAATGCGGTTTTGATAAAATTTTAAAAAGTCAGTTAGTGGAACAATCTGACACAGTATCAAAGAATCCCTATTAAAATTGCCCCTACTGTTAACGGGTGAGGAAAATTCCGAGCATGTCAGCTTGGTTCCATTTCAAAATAGGGTTAGTCAAAAAGGCCTTTTGTATGAACACAACGGGTGAGGAAAATTCCGAGCATGTCAGCTTGGTTCCATTTCAAAATAGGGTTAGTCAAAAAGGCCTTTTGTATGATAAAAACAAATCAAAATTCATTCTTCAAACAATAGCATCTTCCTTCGCATCAATAATTCATAAATATTGCCCACTGTCTTAACACATTTTAGCATTTTAAGCCTTCATGGAGAAGGTTGGGGTGGTTTTTCCGGTACTAAGTGATCCCAAATGGCTTCTGGACTTGGGTTTTCTTGTTGACCTTAAACAGGAGCTGAATGTACTCAACAAAAAAGTAACAAGACCAGGAGCAACTTGTCAGTGTTGCCTATGACAATGTCAGGACATTTTGCACAAAAATTGCGTTATGGTTCTTAGAGAAACCTCTGCCATTTCCAAACATGAAACGAATTCATGGATTCGGGCACACCATTCAGTAGTGACTGTACTGATGCCATTGCACATTTACAGGAAACATTTGATGACATTTTTTTTTTTACTTCAAAACACACAGAGCCACTTTTCAACTTTTTGCTGACCATTTCTCCTTTAATGTGGAAGATACCATACTGAGGCTCATTTTTTTTAAAAAGCAGAGGAGTTAAAATTTTGATTTGCTGAATAATGTGAAGAATTATTACTACTATTAGAGAAATTGCAATCGTTTTTTGTCGCCCCCGCCCCCCCCCCCCCACACACAAATATTACAGTCGAACCAACTTATCTCGACCTCGGTTAACTCGCCTTCCCTTTTAAGTCGACTTTTTTTAAATAGAACCGCCGAATTCTCTCTTTGTCTTAGCATTTTCTCCTCGGTTATGTCGATTCTTTTATGTCACCGAATCCTGATATCTCGAGCACGAAAGGCGGCCAAAGTTGCCACTTAGCCTCGGTTATCTCGATCCCCATGACCGATCCCCGGCTTTTGAAATTATATACAACAGAAACGTTCTTACTTTTCAAACTGTAGTAATTGAAATGAAATGACAATATCGTTGTCCGCGAAATTAACTTGACACAACAAGAAGCGAGGAGCGAGAGGCTTGCAAACAAAAGAGAGAGGTTGCAGTACCTTTATTTTGGCGAACTCGCTTGTCGCTTAGTAGGCTTTCACGCGTTCTTATACGTTGATTTTTTTTATTTTTTTTAAACCCAGAATCCTTTTTTGAAGAACGAATTGGCTGTTCTCACCCGGGTATCACACGTGAGAGGTTGAGATTAAAAACTACCGGTATTTAAAATATTGTTGTTGGGTTTGTAAGATAAAATGAGGCATCAAATGAAATATAATTGGATGGACAATATTTTTGTTAACTTACTTCTTCAGTTTAACTAAAATAAAATACCACAAATGACAACCGAATGGGATTTAGTCTAAAGGGACCCGGGTACGCATAGCCGCTATTCGCTATTTTTTCTCTCTCTCTCTCTCTCTATCATTTTCAGTACCGGTACGGTAACAAACTCTAAAAAAAACACTGTCTCAATTTCTCTCTCTCTCCAGTTAGGGTTAGTGCCGTCCGGGATAGGGCGCGATTTTTGCTGCCCCCCCCCTTTCAACTATTCAACTGTCCGAAAATGCCGCCCCTTCTTACGCCACGTTGTACACGCAGAGAGCGAGTGGCGATGAGATTTTAAATTTAAGAGGCAAAAAATTAAAGGCGCCTTTTGCGCTGTTTCATAAAGTGATGAGGGAATTTAACGGATGAGGAAATACGGAACTTTTCTTCTTCCCCCCCCCCCACCCCCCTTTTTTTTCACCCCGACCCTACCATTCACTCCTCAGTTTTTTGTTTGTATAATAGTTTCACAAATTTACGAAATGTCACTGAAAATGGATAAGGGCATGGCATAATGACATAAAGACATAATCCTGGGCTGGTCAGGACAACAAAGGTCAACAGCAAGCATGCCCTGCTCCAACTTACTAAGTCAAGATTTTCTCCCATGTTGCCCAGGAAGATTCGTACTGGACACAACTGGGCACTAAATTCGCTTCACACTGGCGTCACTGGTCACCGCTTCCCCTTTAATTCCACCCCCCACCCCCCTATTTAAAAAAAAAAAAATTAAAAATAAACCTTGTACTTGTATTGGAAATGATTGGTACCGGTACAAGGATTGACGGGTCCTCATTTTAACCACAGCTTCTTCACTTGTATCATAAATGATTGGTACAAGGATTGACGGGTCCTCATTTTAACCACAGCTTCTTCACTTGTATCATAAATGATTGGTACGAGGATTGACCGGTCCTCATTTTAACCACAGCTTCTTCACTTGTACCGGTATCATAAATGATTGGTACAAGGATTGACTGGTCCTCATTTTAACCACAGCTTCTTCACTTGTATCATAAATGATTGGTACGAGGATTGACCGGTCCTCATTTTAACCACAGCTTCTTCACTTGTACCGGTATCATAAATGATTGGTACAAGGATTGACTGGTCCTCATTTTAACCACAGCTTCTTCACTTGTATCATAAATGATTGGTACAAGGATTGACTGGTCCTCATTTTAATCACAGCTTCTACTTCTACAATTTGGACCTTACGACCGCTGTATCAGTAGGCCATCGCCTGATTAAACTTAACTGCCGTGTCAGATTAAAGCCAGATTAATGTCTATTGGCATGGAGTTCTGGCAGTATCTGTGAGATAGATTAATGTTGATTTGTATGGAGTTCTGGCAGTATCTGTGAGATAGATTAATGTTGATTTGTATGGAGTTCTGGCAGTATCTGTGAGATAGATTAATGTTCATTTGTATGGAGTTCTGGCAGTATCTGTGAGATAGATTAATGTCTATTGGCATGGAGTTCTGGCAGTATCTGTGAGATAGATTAATGTCTATTGGCATGGAGTTCTGGCAGTATCTGTGAGATAGATTAATGTCTATTGGCAATGAGTTTTGGCAGTATCTGTGAGATAGATTAATGTTCATATGTATGGAGTTATGGCAGTATCTGTGAGATAGATTAATGTCTATTGGCATGGAGTTCTGGTAGTATCTGTGAGATAGTTTAATGTCTATTGGCATGGAGTTCTGGCAGTATCTGTGAGATAGATTAATGTTCATATGTATGGAGTTATGGCAGTATCTGTGAGATAGATTAATGTCTATTGGCATGGAGTTCTGGTAGTATCTGTGAGATAGATTAATGTTCATATGTGTGGAGTTCTGGTAGTATCTGTGAGATAGATCAATGTTCATATGCATGGAGTTCTGGTAGTATCTGTGAGATAGATTAATGTTCATATGTATGGAGTTCTGGTAGTATCTGTGAGATAGATTAATGTTCATATGCATGGAGTTCTGGTAGTATCTGTGAGATAGATTAATGTTCATATGCATGGAGTTCTGGTAGTATCTGTGAGATAGATTAATGTTCATATGCATGGAGTTCTGGTAGTATCTGTGAGATAGATTAATGTTCATATGCATGGAGTTCTGGTAGTATCTGTGAGATAGATCAATGTTCATATGCATGGAGTTCTGGTAGTATCTGTGAGATAGATCAATGTTCATATGCATGGAGTTCTGGTAGTATCTGTGAGATAGATCAATGTTCATATGCATGGAGTTCTGGTAGTATCTGTGAGATAGATTAATGTTCATATGCATGGAGTTCTGGTAGTATCTGTGAGATAGATCAATGTTCATATGCATGGAGTTCTGGTAGTATCTGTGAGATAGATCAATGTTCATATGCATGGAGTTCTGGTAGTATCTGTGAGATAGATCAATGTTCAGTTACATCATGTGGTTCTGGCAGTGTCGGCGAGATAGATCACTTTCCTTCACATGGGGTTTTAATGACATCGACGAGACGGTTCACACAAATAATATTAGGCAATCCGGATTTTTCGACGTCCGGACTATCGGACTTTTTAATTTTTTTTTAATCCTTTATTTTAAATTGATCTGGTTTATGGTTAAACATATTAGAAAACAGGTACAATTTTAAGAAATTTCCCGTTTTCCCTATAAAAAAAAAAATGGTGAATCGCTTAGCCCTAGACTCTGAGTACGGTACCGTTCAATAATACTTAGTGAATCGCCTAGCCTTAGACTCTACAATTAGTGAATCGCCTGGTCCTAGAAATTACAATTAGTGAATCGCCTAGTCCTAGACTCTACAATTAGTGACTCGCCTAGCCCAAGACTCTGATTACAATTAGTGAATCGCCTAGCCCTAGACTCTACAATTAGTGAATCGCCTAGTCCTAGACTCTACAATGCAATTAGTGAATCGTCAAGTCCTAGACCTGATTACAATCAGTGAATCGCCTAACCATTGACTGTGATGACAACTGATTTATTGTTCGCCAACTATATGCAACTACCACTTTCCCTTATCAGCATAAGATGGTAAAACTGGATTTATGAAGAATTGTTGAGGTGGGGAAGGGGGGGGGTGCTCGGCATAATAACAAGATTGTATGACTTTATAAATAGTTTTTTTCCAAAATTATCCGATTCCCTCCCCCCCCCCCTCAAACCCTGGCTTATTTCATCCCATTTACATATTTCAAATGACCGATACCCAGAGGCGTAGCGTGGTAGGGGCAGGGAGGGGGACAGAATCCCCGGGCGCCAGCTAGTTAGGGGCGCCAAAATGTGCTTTGATATTATTTTATTGATGAAAGTAATGGGTTTGAGAGTTGAAAAAAAAGAAAAAGGGGCGCTAAAAATGGATCTTGTCCCCGGGCGCAAATCACCCTCGCTACGCCACTGCCGATACCAGAGTTAAGTTGACGGTCTGTTTATTTGTAAGACTAAGACCACATTATTTACTTCTGCGATAAGTTTTGTTGACTGACTGTCACGTGATTTATGTTCAAGATGGCGGGTTCACTATAGCAGTGGTCCCCAAACGGTGGACCGGCACCGGTCCGCGAGCCTTACGTTACTGGTCCAGAGAGCATGAATATTGATGTTTAAATAGAAAGAAAATGTAATGAATAAATCTGGCACCGGTCGCTGGTGCATTTTCGAAACTTGTCCACCGGTCCGTGAAACTTAAAAGTTTGGGATACGCTGCTCTGTAGCTCTAGTAACATAAAACATTCTTAGGAAACCTCCCAGCACCGTCACACACATTATGGTGCGATATTCGTTTCTTCCAATGGATTATTTAGTTGATTCACACCATAATCCAGATAAAGATATTAACGGCAACATTATTCCTGGGTGCCAAAATAGTCGCCCGTACTAATATATTACTAAAAGCCGACATTTCGTTGGGAGGTGTCACTGGCGTGTCTTGGCGAAATGTGTCACTGACATTGGCATATATATATAAATATATATATATATATATATATATATATATATATATATATATTAATACCCCCCCCCTTCC
>CAXITT010000073.1:1305460-1371886 GCA_964033795.1 Lymnaea stagnalis
GTGGACGGGTAGTGTAAAATAGTCGGACCTATGTTGTCAGTAGCTACGGTGGACGGGTAGTGTAAAATAGTTGGACCTATGTTGCCAGTAGCTACAGTGGACGGGTAGTGTAAAATAGTCGGACCTATGTTGTCAGTAGCTACGGTGGACGGGTAGTGTAAAATAGTCGGACCTATGTTGCCAGTAGCTACAATGGACGGGTAGTGTAAAATAGTTGGACCTATGTTGTCAGTAGCTACAATGGACGGGTAGTGTAAAATAGTCGGACCTATGTTGTCAGTAGCTACAATGGACGGGTAGTGTAAAATAGTCGGACCTATGTTGTCAGTAGCTACAGTGGACGGGTTGTGTAAAATAGTCGGACCTATGTTGTCAGTAGCTACAGTGGACGGGTAGTGTAAAATAGTCGGACCTATGTTGTCAGTAGCTACGGTGGACGGGTAGTGTAAAATATTTGGACCTATGTCGTCAGTAGCTACAGTGGACGGGTAGTGTAAAATAGTCGAACCTATGTTGCCAGTAGCTACAGTGGACTGGTAGTGTAAAATAGTTGGACCTATGTCGTCAGAAGCTTCAAGTAATAACAACTTTAGTCAGTGATACATCCGTATTTCCGTATCCACAACTTTTAAGTAGATTGGTGAATAATCCTTTGCAATGTACGTTTTCTGGTCCCACTGTTAGTCTAGGCCTGAAGGTACAGTAATACATGCTCTGCAAGTCCACAAGGTCACGATCTCCATCATGAAATACCAATTACTGTTAACACTTAGGTTCGACCCACTCACAACCTAACAGTTTTAATGGAGTTAATACAATGTAAGACTAAACCACTGTAATACAATTTAAGACTAAACCACTGTAATACAATGCAACACTAAACAACTGTAATAAAACGTAAGATTAAACTGTAAGACAACGTAAGACTAAACTGTAATACAATGTAAGACTAAACTGCAATACGTCAGACTGAACTGTAATACAAGGTAAGACTAAACTGTAATACCATGTAAGACTAAACTGCAGTACAATGTAAGACTTAACTGTAAGACAACGTAAGACTAAACTATAATACCAGTTAGCACCTATAATCAGTCGCACATCTAATCATTGTTGACAATGTAAGTACCGAACAATGTGTATGAAAAAATATATTTTAGGTTGCATGTGCGAATCCTCAAAATCAAGAAGACCAAAGTATTTTTAACTGAGGACATCTCTATGAGGTCTTTTGATAGGTCGTCTTATGGCTGACTCTTGACGTGGAGCTCCCTAATGGCTGGGACCCCACGTCAATCTATTCCGTTTAAGTTGGGTTTAAATGTACTCGTAGTTAAGGAGTATTTATAAAGTGTTTGGCTCCAACAAGAACCATTTCGTAAACACATAGACCGAGGCGAACCCTAGAACCGTGTCCGAACTACTGACATGCACTTTCACCATCTAGGAGAGTCCGCAAATTTCTGGTTCATAAACGCCACATTACTTGTTCGACGCCCACAAAATGTACCTTTGAGTTCGTCAACTCCCATCCCACACATTAAGCCCAGATTCACATCAACTCCCATCCCACACATTAAGCCCAGATTCACATCAACTCCCATCCCACACATTAAGCCCAGATTCACATCAACTCCCAGATCACACATTAAGCCCAGATTCACATCAACTCCCATCCCACACATTAATCCCAGATTCAAATCAACTCCCAGATCACACACTGAACCCAGAGTCCCATGAACTTCAATCACATACTTTGAACACAGAATCCTGTCAACTTCGAGACGCACAAACAAGCATTAACTTATATTAGCACGTGACATAGCACAGAAGAAACGTTTACTTCACAAAATGCAGACAATTGTCTGTTTTTTTTGTGTTTTTTTTTTAAATGAGCGAAAGATTGGCAAAGAAGCAGACTGTACAATAGATGAAGAGAAATATTCGAGCACTTTCTCTTCTTTTTCAAACTCTGTTGATGGGGATTTATGTCGTTTGAAATGAATGAAGTTAATAATATTTGGTTGACCATTCCATCCACTTGTACAGAGATGTTCTCCCGGTGATTGACGGGTCCTTTACGACCACAAGAAGTCATGACTTGAAAATATGATTAAACCGCCACGAAGTCAACATAAACTTGAGAACACAAAGCCCACCTTTGTAGTCAACCAGTTCCTCGTTCCGACATTTGATTTGTGCGGGCCAATCAGGCATGAAGACGGGTGTTAACCCAGCTAGACAAAAGCCAGCGGACCGGAATACAGCACAAAGGAGATCAATAGGAAATCGGAGGGTTACTCTCGTAGAGTCACTGCGGACACGGGAGTGTTGGGGACACTTGCTGTCAGCGGTAGGTAACATTGTGACGGAGCGGGCGTTGGATGTTGGAGTACGTGTTTGAAATGGGTGTCGGCACGGTGTCGGACACGGTCGAGTACAGAAAGAGGCGAATAACAACTGACGTGGCGGGGAAAATAGGCCAATAAACACGGAGACAAGTCAATAAGATACTCGAAGATACTCGGAGTAAATAGTCGGGCCACTGTAAAAAACAACACTGGAGGCTAACTTGAAAAAGATTTTAGGATATGAAAATCGCAGTTTCAGGAAATTCCTGTCGAAATGTGAATCGAGGTTTTGGGAATGTCATACCCAATTTCATTGTGTTTTTCACACCAAGTTTTATGTAATGCGAGGCCAAGACCGCTGTAAACAATACACTACGACCTAGAGCTGTAACTTCAAACAGCACACCACGACTTAGAGCTGTAACTTCACGACTTAGAGCTGTAACTTCACGACTTAGAGCTGTAACTTCAAACTGCACACCACGACCTAAAACTGTAACTACAAACAGCATAGCACAGCTAGATTTACTCCCAAGACATGGATGTATTCAATGTTCTACATGCCAAAGATACGCTCGACTCTGTCATACAGCTACGAGGTACTTGTGTCCGAGTTCGTTGTATATACATTGGTCGTTGACCAAGCAACAACACCCAGCGTTTGGTCATGACAGCACCATTTCTGGCATCAGTAATGAAATGCCCAAATTTACCATTATTCCCAAACACTTTGGGGACAAGATTCACCGACAGGCTGACTGCCATTGAATCGCTCGACGAGCACTGTAATAACAATACCACGGATAAGCCCATTCATTCATTTCTGATACCAATATAGAAAACTAAAATTATTATTTTTTTAAAACAGTTTTTTCCCCCCACGCGTGAAATGGTTGACTTCTTCTTTCTTCCATTTCAGGAAACTTCTTCATCATGGACTCTGAACGCCTGGTCTCCAATCCCTTCCGTGAACTCCAGCGGGAGGCGGCGCACGATGGCCAGAGGAAAAGCTCCATGACGGACAAGCTGACCGGCGTCAAGAACAACATCTGTGAGAACCACTTCAACCAGGCAAGGTCGAGGCTGGAGCGTCAGAAGATGAGCCGCCTCAAACAGCTGCACGACAACTCCAACAAACTCATGCTGGAGGTAAGTTGACAACGCAGCTTTCTTTCCGCTTAATACAACATGCCCTTCTTGCAAGTCATACTACTTTTTTTTTTTTTTTTTTTTTAAATAGGGAAACATAATTCTATGTGTTAAACTTAAACCTAAATCATACTAAATGTTGATTACTCCGTGAAATCAGACAGTCTTCAGGTCCCTTACTTTTCTTCTAGTTCCCAAGTAATGTACCCGCGTGACAGATTGAGAAAATGGGCTTATGTGATGGCGCTATGGAGACTCCGATATATCTTGAACGCAATATTTTCAAAACCCTGATAAGATCAAGTAAACATTTAAAAACATGTTAGGGGCTGTAGTTATGTCGTTTGAGAGTAGACAACGAAACGTACGGCACGCGGTTCTCATGTCCTCTCTTGTTGATAACCTGGTAAAGGCAATTAAACACCCCCCCCCCATCCACGGAGCAGTTGTTAAATGCCATGTGTGTATGACTCTGGCAGGTCAAGCTACTGGACCTAGACAGACAACGTCACCACGTTGAAATCAAGAAGCGGCTGCAGCCAGATCGAGACTACAGCTACGACGACACCCACATCCTCAACACAGAAAGGCGACTGGGCGCCAACATCGCCTCGGCTTATCTGGACAAAAACCTGAGATATCCCATGAGACTCAGGTACTTTCATTTCCATAATGCCTTTAGCAGACCTGCCCAGAACAAAAATCTGTAGGGGGTTGCAAGCAGGGGGGGGGGGAGGAGGGCCACTGACCCCCAGAACAGCGCCCTGGGGTGGGCGTTTCTTTAAGACCTATAAACTAATGCACAAGCCTTTTTTGTTTAGTAAATCAAGAAATATAAAAAGTTACCTCCATTGCCTTTGAGGAGGCCACAGACCATGAGAAAAACAAGGAGGGCCACTGACCCCCAGAACAGCGCCCTGGGGTGGGCGTTTCTTTAAGACCTATAAACTAATGCACAAGCCTTTTTTGTTTAGTAAATCAAGAAATATAAAAAGTTACCTCCATTGTCTTTGAAGAGGCCACAGACCATGAGAAAAACATGACTGGAAATGTTTATATATAGAACAGGACAGAAGATCAATTTTATTTACTTATGTACACAGTACACAGGCTGCTAAGAGTTCAGTTTTCCAGCCTTTTTGCAACTTGTCCAACAGCTCTTTGGACAACTTAAGGTTAGCATTGCAATTGATTTTAATTTTGGTTACAAGCAAGTTAGAAAAAGTATCACCTTTCATGCTTGCCCTTGTTTCATTGTAAGTTTTCTTCACATTCTTCTAGCAATCTGCGAGCCTGGAAACATTTCTTTGACTCTGGCATTAAAACGATCGGATTCCTTAGCAAAGAAACGTTTAATTAGACATGGCTTACTTTTACTTTTAGGTTTAGCTGCAGTTGTATGGTTTTTGGGGGGTAAAATATGTTTATTAATACTATTGTACCCACCACTTTCAATAGATTTAACCATTTAATTAAGAAAAGCTTTAAAAAAATTGTTTAAAAAAGACTGTATTATTTTTTAGCCTCATAAAAAGTTGAATGACCATCCGATCAATTGATGATTGAAGAATGATTTGGAGATTCTTCATTCTAATCTAGTTGGTTTCTTTTAAAAAAAAAATATTTAAAAGAAAAAAAAAACCGTTATTTATTTATTTTTTTTGGGGGGGGGGGAAGTGGTGAGTGCCCTCAAACCAAATGGCGACATGCTACAGTCTATAATAAAATGTAACACTCCATTTTTTGTAGGTAGAATTATGGGAGGCTGACACATTTTCTGGAGCAATGTCTCTTATTCTAAGTAACAATTATTCNCAAAAAAAAAAATAAATAAAATAAAATAATGAAAAATTAATGAAAAAAAAAAAATAAAGGGAACCCCCCCCCCCCCCAATATTAAAAAAAGGGGTCAATCGCAATAATCAACCGTAGACTAAATAAATACTACCAAAAGGAGAATAATTGTCGTTCCTTATAGCAATGGTCATCTGCCGTGTTACAAATGAGCACAGATCCCACATGTGGATTATTCGGGCACATTATACATTATCAGCCTCCAGAGTTCACCGAGCTGGAGTTTGCCAAACTTATCATGCTTTTTTTATATTTTTTAAAACTATATTGGTGGCAAATACTACATATTACGTTGCAACCTGAATCAGACTACCCCCTTAGCACCCTGGATTAGAAGGGTCCTCATTTTTAAATAATATTAGAAGATAAGGCTTAGATCCGCATACATGTGTTAGTCTTGTTTTCCCTCAGGTCGGTAAGTGACATCAGAGTGACACCAACAATAAGAAAAGCCAGGGCGTGCCTGAGAAACCAAAACCTACAAAAATCTCTGGAAGATACGTTGCGAAACATGTCTGCGCGCTCACAGCCCACAAGATCCGCCTCTAGCCCCTACACGATACCCAGTGCCATGAGACGCGGCTCAAGATCGGCCACGTTCATCGTGAACCCCTCGAAACCTGACGCCAATGACGTCACGACGACGCTGCCGGCCATCCCTCAACGACAGGCCCTCACCACATCTCGCCAAGACCAACAACAACCACCGCGTGTCAAGTTCGCCTCCCAGATTCCGGTCGTGGAAGGTGACGTCACGGCTAGACTCACAAGTAGGTCGTTGACCAAACACTCCGACCTGACGCTGTCCACTAACGCCAAGAATTTAGAATCCTCGGATGACGACGACGATGATGCCCAAATGCCTGACTTCGTTGACCTTCGAGCTCTGTTTTTCAACAAAGGCGATCACAGCAACCGCAGCGACTCGGCGTCAGCATCCCTAACCAACCCCGTCAGCGGCTACCACCTCATGGCACTGAGGAAGGCCCAGGGCCCGCCTCCTAAACTGACCACTGACATGCTCCAGGTCGAGATGGAACACATCAACTCTAAGATCAGCGACTTCATGAAAACGCTGAACGCGCCCAAGGGCCGTGGCACGGACAGCGACGAGGACTTCGATGGTCATTTAGTGGGTAATATCCCAACCCCTGCTCCGACAGGAAATGCAAGACGGTTGAGCAACAGAGCGCCCGTAAAGCCGAAATCTCTTGAACAACAGCAAACTAACGTCCTCCCTGATGTAGTCGTCCCACTGGACACGGAGCCCAGCGGACTTTCGTCGCCAGACAACCAAGACAGACCCGGAGATGGTCAGATCCCAGGAAAGGCGGCGAAAAGTTCCAAGTACAGCTGGCGGTGCATACGCGGGAATCTTTCCAACAAGAACCGGGACGACTACAACCCCGCCGAGCTCATCCTGCAATCTCTGACCGGCGTGCCAATCGGCGACTCCCACCAGAGCCACGTCCCGCTGCGCACGGCGTCCAGGGCGCTGAGGCACACGGCCACGTTCAAGATGCAGAAGATCGTCGAGAAGCTCATCCACGAACGGACCAGGTACGAGCGCCTGCAGGTCGAGGAACTCAAGAAGCAGCTGGTGGAAGAGGAGCCCGGTCCGGTGTTGTCCGAGGAGGATGCCCCAGAGAGCAGCTCTGTCGCGGAGGATAAGGAAATGCCACAGAGCTGAGAGTAGGTTGGATTTGTGTCACCAGCATACCTGAGCATTTCATTTGATGTTGTGTACGTAGAAAAGTGTCTTGAAAAGGGGGGGGGGGCATTAAAAAAAACACAAGGTAGACGCACCAGTCCCTTGCTCTGTAAGAGCTCTCTGGGATTTGGCCATTTTTTTTTCAAAACGCCGACGGTTCTTTGAGAAGTCTCAGCAATCTCGTTACTACAAAAGCCCTGCAGTAATTATTCACACGTTTAAGTTATCACGTGAAACGTTTTCATTGTCACATAATACAGAAAAATAGTTTTTATTTATTTAGGCATTTTTTTTTTATGGCGCTTACCTTACAGCTCTAAGCGCTTTACAATTATTACAAATATGTGAACTATTTAAACTGCTAAAGTAAAAGAAAAAGGAAAAAAACCAGAGACACTAGAATAGTAACTGCAATAACAATGACTATAGAAACAGTAGCTTAAACATTAAAATGGCTATAAAAACGCATACACTTTGGCACGTTTTGGCCTATACTACAGGATCAACCCGAGACAGAAAATGCGGCAGGGCAAGGATGGTGCATCACAGGCCATAGGCGGACCTAAACAGATGAGTTTTAAGGGACTTTTTGACAGTGGACGAGGTTTCACAATGACGGATGTGGAAGGGGAGCTGGTTCCAGAACGTGGGCGCATGGAAGTAGAAGGAGCGTTCACCGAATGATGAGGATTCATTTCTTTTAATATTAAAACAATCGTTGACCTGGACTTGCTTCAGTATATCAACTACAGTCTACAGTCATTCTCCAGTGGCATTCCTATAGGGAGAGTCCCAGCACGGAATCACAAAGTAAAGACAGAGATTCAGAGAAGCCTCTAAAAGCTTGACAACTGTCGAGCTCAACGCCCAATGTCCATCGAATTCATTATAATCATTATATTATAAAAGTATAGTCTTATTTAGTTATGTGCAATTCATTGCGAAATCAACTCCATTCTGACTGTGAACTATTCTTTGTTAACGATTGTAGTCTGTTATAATGTTAATATAAGATAATAAAATATATTTAAAAAAAAAAGAAACTTCTATAAATACTAAGTGTTCGAGTGGGGTAGGCATGGATATGTACACCTATGAGTTTCAATAAAGGACTGAGATTCTCAGTGCGTTTCTCTGTCTGTGTTCTATGGTGACACAACTTAAGAATTAACTTTCATAACTAGTTGAAGTCGTTACAGTTTTGTTGTTGTTTATATTGATCAAGACAACGTACATGACGCGAGCGTTGTATCTGTCGCAAAGATCAAGAAATTATCATTTTTTAAAGTATCATCTACCATTCACCTTTGATTACAACTGTATTCTTAAAGATTGTACTCGCAATCAATTTGATTTTTAAAATTATTTTTTTTACTCAGAATCAAATGGCGTATTGAGCTCTGGCTATAGAAACATTACGAGTGCCTGGTTGAGTCATCTCCTATGGCAAACATTAGAATTGCTGATTCATTTTAAAGCGGCACTTTTACACCCCAAAGGACCACCGGGAATGTATTTGACGTCATAATTATGATAAAGCCTGGCTCCCCAACTCATGTTCCCATGGATGTTATCTATGTAGTCACCGGCCAAAGAACATGGAATGTGGGCGCCAAGGAGGATTTACACCACTAATAAGGAATTCATTTTTTGTGTGCGTTGTTCTTAACAATTCTTGTGGATAATCAGTGATTTTCAAAGCGTGGCATTTTTTCAGCTTGGGGGCATACGGTATACACAAAACATTACCGACTAACAATTGCCATTTGAAACATTTTAATATGTTCCACCACACCGGTGATATAAGTTGACGTTGGTCCAAACACTGTGCCGGTAATAATCAAGTATGGAGGTCCTGTTAGACTTGTGATTTATTATTTAAAACAAGAGACCTTGATAGTAAAAATAATCTAATGAGACACACACATTTGTGAACATAAAACAATATAGGTTCAGCTGTTTATACGGATTACAAACTCAAACGTTTCGGCCAATGCCATCCTCAGTAAAAACCAAACAAAAAAAAAAAAAAAAAAAAAAAAAAAAAAAAAAAAAAAAAAAAAAAAAAAAAAATTAAAAAAAAACAAAAAAAAACAACAAACAAACAAAAAAACAAAACATTCATATTAGTATAACTTGAATTTATAGAGATATATATATATCCCACCAAAATATGAAAAAAGAAGAGGAAAAACAGTAAAACGGAATGGAAGTGGGTGGAAGTAAATTTAAAAACCAACAAGGAAAAATGCACTACAGCTGTGTAAAATTGTGGATTTGGTTTATACCGTATGGAGTAGACGTACCTAACCTTGTTGTTAGTTTATTTTCCATACAATTTCTATCAGGTGTATTACTTGCATGCCATATTCCACTAACAGCAATGTCCAATATTTCATTGTGGTTAGCACTATTCAAATGTTTAGAAATTGGACAAAGGTTTTGTTTATTGATATTATACAGGTGTTCTCTAAAACGGTATCCAAGGTGACGACGTCCTGTCTCTCCTACGAGCCTACGTATGATTTTCCGCACTATTTGCAAAGGGGTGTGAATCACGTCTCGACTTGTGCAAGTAAAACCATCTTTGATTCGGAATATTTACATAGGTAAAGTGATCTTATCAATCTCAATCACGTAAGGACATGTATTATAGCGACTACGGTCACATCTTTTGGTTATGGGAATGAAAGGTTAGAATGAATGTAGATCTATCCCCACTGTCAGAATGAGTTGTCTTAAATGAATCCTATCTGTTTATATCTTTAATTCGAGTGACAGCTGCTTGGAAATGGACTCTGGATATAATCTACGAAGGCAAAGTCCAACAATTCCGCCATCTTTTCCCCCAAAAATATATATATGCCCTATGCGAAACGGATTGCGCTGGGGCCCAGTCTGGGTAGGGATAAGGATAATAATTGAAAATTAAGATTTTGTATTAGAAAATAAATTCGTCTTTGCATTTTATTCATTCTTTACTAATTAAAAAATCACGATTAAATTAACTTTACTTTACGAGCCTTGCGAAGTAGCGAAGTCATACAGTATATCATCAAAATTCTGTTTCCTACATGGATCACGCTCAATAGCAAGAATTGGTAAATTGTTCAACCTATCTTCGAGATTTTAGAGATAAAGCACCCGAGCAGCTACAGTTGTTTTCAATTGTATTTACTTGTAATCACTGAAACACGACGTAATGATTAAAAAACACGGTAAAAACATAGAAACAGAATAAACACGCTGACCTATACATGATTATAATTTAATAATTTACACCTAGAATTAGCGCGGGGCCTAAAAAAGTGCGGGGCCCACTGCGGCCGCATAGGTTGCAGTGGCCTAAGGCCGGCCCTGTATATATATATATATGCATATATATATATATATATATATATATATAATAAATCCACAAGGAATGACAATCGCTAAATGATCACATGTTTAGCATTTGGTGAATTTCATTTCGACTTTGAAATATTTGTTTGAACGAGAGATTCAAAGGGGAAACCTATCGTTAAACTTACGTAATTTCTGTGCATGTCTATAGTCTACACATTACGAAATTTAAAAATTAATATATATATATAAATAAGAGAACCAATCCAATGACGTCTACGCCGATGACACCACTAAGAATAAAATGATACCACTCAGACACCAATGATGACAACCAGAATCCAATGATACAACCCTGACTCCATTGTTACCACTCAGACTCGATTGATACCACCCCCAACTCCAATGATACAACCCTGACTCCAATGATACCACATAGACTTCATTGATATCATCCATACTCCAATGATACATCACAGGCTCCAATGATCCAGCCCAGACTCCAATGATATCCCCCAGACTCCAATGATACCACCCAGACTCCAATGATACCACCCAGACTCCAATGATACCACCCAGACTCAATTGATACCACCCAGACTCCAATGATACCACCCAGACTCCAATGATACCACCCAGACTCCAATGATACCACCCAGACTCCAATGATACCACCCAGACTCCAATGATACCACCCAGACTCCAATGATACCACCCAGACTCCAATGATACCACCCAGACTCCAATGATACCACCCAGGCTCAATTGATACCACCCAGACTCAATTGATACCACCCAGACCCCAATGATACCACCCAGACTCCAATGATACCACCCAGACTCCAATGATACCACCCAGACTCCAATGATACCACCCAGACTCCAATGATACCACCCAGACTCAATTGATACCACCCAGACTCCAATGATACCACCCAGACTCCAATGATCCAGACTCCAATGATACCACCCAGACTCCAATGATACCACCCAGACTCCAATGATACCACCCAGACTCAAATCGCCAAGCGTGTTTCCTCCAATGCCCTGACCTTCACCCACACACCACCGCTCCCCCACCTCCAGTCACACCGCCCTGAGTACAAGCGTACTGCTGCTGATAAAAAGCCTATTAGGAAGTGCAGCCCCGGATCCATGTTCAGATAGAGATCACGGACGGACGCCGTGGTCAACGGACGGACGCCGTGGTCAAGCGTGGTCCGAGCTGCACATTAATTTTGGTCCATCCACATGGCGCGGTAGTTAAGCTCTCCAGAGGCGATTACCAAAAGATAACAGTGCTCTGGGCGGGATCGTTTGGTATGGCACGCCGCGAGGAGCTCGCCATTTTCAGACCAGCAGAACTTTGATTTCGATAATATAGTTTTCCCCACGCCCCCACCCCCCAAACCAAACCAAATATTAAGAAAGCCCAATGAATACATCTTGAAGTTTTAAGGTTATATACCTATTGGGTTAGTCCTGGTTATATACCTATTGGGTTAGTCCTGGTTATATACCTATTGGGTTAGTCCTGGTTATATACCTATTGGGTTAGTCCTGGTTATATACCTATTGGGTTAGTCCTGGTTATATACCTATTGGGTTAGTCCTGGTTATATACCTATTGGGTTAGTCCTGGTTATATACCTATTGGGTTAGTCCTGGTTATATACCTATTGGGTTAGTCCTGGTTATATACCTATTGGGTTAGTCCTGGTTATATACCTATTGGGTTAGTCCTGGTTATATACCTATTGGGTTAGTCCTGGTTATATACCTATTGGGTTAGTCCTGGTTATATACCTATTGGGTTAGTCCTGAAATTATCTTGCATTGTAAATATAATTCAATTATCACAGACGTTCCTTGCTTTTTTTTTTGTGTTGTTGTTGCTGATGTGAAAAAAAAAGATAAATTGTTGTCAACAACAAACTACTTACTTTTTGTAACCTGCCGAACTACGCCCTGGTGATTTATTTTCTCCATCAAATACATAGGTGCTAAGTTCATCAAATACAGAGGTGCTAAATTCATCAAATACAGAGGTGCTAAATTCATAAAATACAGAAGTGCTAAATTCATAAAATACAGACCTGCACAACTCAAACTGTAAGGCGGGCCGTAATATTTTATGAAAAACTTGTGCGGGCCCCCAAAAATAGGACGGGGGGGGGGCGCAAAATGGGTATTGGCGGGCCGCATGTAGCCCGCGGGCCGTATGTCGTGCAGGCATTAAAATACGGTTGTACTTACTTAATTCATCACCTTTAGGTGCTGTGAAAGGTTGAAGGTAATACCCTAAACGGGTTAAGTGAATAACGATTAAAGCATATAGTCTGTGATATAGGCGTAGATCCCATTTAAAAAATAAGGGCCTAACAATGGGGAGGAGTAATACGAAAGCTATTTATTGGACGCGACCGATGGAACCTGGAGTGACCCATTTTAAGTCAATTAATTGAATCATCATAATTGATTTAATTGGGATCAAGATGAGTTATTTTTGTTTGTACATATTTTTATGTTTTCAAATTTACCAATACCATTCTTTATTTTACATCATAAATTACAAGTATTGTAAAGTTTGAAAATAAAAAAGCATTGCAGAACAAATACATAATGTTCAGTCAGTAAGCGTTAGTAGCTTTAAAGTCAGTGAGGTGATGTTGGTCTGTTTCCACTCAATATAAGTATGATAAAGAACCCGGGGCCATAAAGCTCTCCTGAACTCTCTTAAGAAATTCATCGTGATTTCATTGAATGCGAAAGTGGGGCGGCTTTTATACAACTATAAAAAACTGCAGGAGTCAAGCAGCCTATCATATTCACGGCTGCCATTGTGTTGAACAAAGGGGACAGTTGGCCCCCCAAGGGGGACAGTTGGTCCCCCTGTTTCCTACGGTGACAGATGGTGGGACCGAGCACAAGGGACACAATGTGTGACGGGGGCGGGCTGTCACCCCTACCCTTCTTGGTCTTCTGCGTGGCGTCTGACCGGGCAGTCAAATTTCGGGGACTAAGAAGGGAGGGAAGACCACGAGATTGCGCACCAGGCTGGGGCGTTCGAAATCTTCTTGGTGCGAGAGAAAAAGGAGGTTGCCATGGCAACCCATGAGTTAGTTCAAGAACAATGCCCGCAACGGGAAAAAAATAAATTCAGCCACTCTTAATTTTAGTTCTGAGAGTGGAAACAATATTTGGAAATGTCACGGAATGAAATATCATCTGAATATGACAATGATTGCTCTAACCCAGTGGTTCTCAACGTGTAGGTCGCGACCCCTTTTGGCCTTTGGGGGTTGAACGACCTTTACACAGGGGTCGCCTAAGACCACTGGAAAACACATGCTTATGAAGTAGCAACAAAAATGTTTTTATGGTTGGGGGTCACCACAACACGAGGGTCGCGGCATTAGGAAGGTTGAGAACCACAGTTGCCATCAGCTAGAGAGAGTGGTTAAACCGAAGACAATAGTCATTTATCACATATCACGGCTAAGTTGAAACTGCATGTGCTTCCTGACGAATTGTTGATGTATACGGCATAATTCAGTAATTCATACATTTTGGACACAATCCAGTGGTCGAGGAAGGGGAGCCTATACATATAGTATAATTATTCCGAAAATGCACCAAGATAGAATCAATATTGTACTAACTGGAGCGGGCATAAGGCGTAGTATTTTAGCAAAACCATTGATATTCGCCATTCATTTTTCGGATATGTCTACTAGTATTATTTAAAAATCAACAAAGAAAAACAAAGAAAGAATGTCTGCTTTGGGGGCCAAAGAGGGTTGGGGGGGGGATGAGGTTAGCCCAACAGATCACAGGGTGTTCTTCATTATCTTCTGGTATTCACATTTGTCTTTGATGTGATTATTCTCCAAATCTTACCAAGAGACTCAATAAATAAATGCTTAACCACAACACGAACACTTGCATCTAACAAAAGTTGTTGTAGCTATGCGTCCTTGAGCAGCCGCGCACTGCTTGATTGATCGCGTCCTTCGGGGCTGACCAGTCACAACCACGGAGCAAAAATTGTAAGCCCCACCCCCACCCCTGCCCGGAATATTCCATTCAGTTCCCGCCTTCCTCCCCCCTCCCTCCCCCTCCACCGTTCACCCGCTCTGCCCAAAGATGATCCACTGACACTGACAGACTTCGGTAAGTTAAAACTTGGAGATTTGGGGAGAGGGGTGATTTAGGCAATTTAGGGGGGGGATGGGTAGGCTGAGGGGGGGGTACGGGGAGAGACAATTACAGCCTTTGTTAGACCGAGAGAACAAAGGGGCTGCACACCCGGAAGAGGCGTTGGGATGAGAGGCGAAACTCACTCGCGTGGTGGACATCTAGACCTGCCACACAGAAACTGGGACAAGGGAAACAATGTCCCACCCACACTTTTGTTAGAACTCGGGATCCGAAAGTGAAAGAAAAAGAGTGTCTGTGATGGCCTAATTTTAAAAAAAAAATTTTTTTTGGGGGGGGGGGGGGGGGGCGGGAAAAATTGTTCCAACTCATTTAGAGAGTCATCGAACGTTGGGGTCATGTTGTTCGAAATCTCATACAATACATCACACCAGTTTAGATACACGTCATCAATTCAGAGTTAGAATTAACTTAATTAAGAATATCTCAGTGATAATGATTTCGGTATCACAATGAAAATGTGACCGACCCATGGCTTTGGCATAGGTGAAAACGAGGGCTTAGGATTTGAACTAGTATTCACAATAGCTTAATAAAACATACCCCCCCCCCCCACACGCGTCATATTTTCAAATTATATATATATTGAATGCCATGCAAATAATTTCGTGTTTGTTATAGGATTTTGAATTATATAAGCGCTATAAGAAATAGCACTATTATTAAATCACGTTATCCAAGCAACATACGCATAATGTGATTCACTTTTTTCATCATATGCCGTCTTCAAGAATTCTTCATTTATCTCGGTCCTGCTACGCTTTCCTTCCAGGTGAATCCCATGCCAATGGTGTACCGTATCCCCAACTTTGTGTGCCTCTAGATCGCGTCTCCATGCATTCTTTGGCCTTACCCTCCTCCTTTTACCTTTTGGATTTCATGTTAGGGATAATCTGGTGATGTTATATGGGGCTTGCGGAGAAAGTGCCCTAACAGCCTCCATCGTTTCCTGGTGAGGTCTTCAGCAATAGGCCCTCGGGGTGTCCTTTTCAATAGGTCTTTGTTGGCTGGCAATTTTATGTTCCGGATCTTTCTAAGACAAGTGTTTGCGAAGGTTTCTACTTTGTGCGTGATGCTCGCTGATGCTCTCCAAGTTTCGGCTCCATAAAGTAGGCCTTTTTTTTGTATGTGTGTGTTCAAAATTCTGACTTTAGGTCCGACGATTACTTTTTAACCAATCACACATCAATTAATTGAGAGCTCAAGTGTGTAGGGGCTTAGAGTCCTGAGCTGCAATGACAACCCCAGCCTGTCTCTCAATAAAAGAGAAGAGTGTTGACAGCCTACCACATATGATAAGGGGAGAATTCCAACTGTTTTAACCACCAAAGTACTGCTTTTTTTTTTTTTTCCCCATTGGTCTTTGTTCGTACAAAACCGAAGAAAATTCATAACGAAAAGATCGAGTACATCTGATATCCAGACAACAATACAATAACACAACAAGCCAGCTATACTTGGAAAGATTAGCCCAACAAGCCACCTAATATTGGAAAGATTAGCCCTACAAGCCAGCTAATCTTGGACAGATTAGCCCAACAAGCCAGCTAATCTTGGACAGATTAGCCCAACAAGCCACATAATATTGGAACGATTAGCCCAACAAGCCACCTAATATTGGAAAGATTAGCCCAACAAGCCAGCTAATCTTGGATAGATTAGCCCAACAAGCCACCTAATATTGGAAAGATTAGCACATCAAGCCACCTAATATTGGGAAGATTAGCCCAACAAGCCAGCTAATCTTGGACAGATTAGCCCAACAAGCCAGCTAATATTGGAAAGATTAGCCCAACAAGCCACCTAATATTGGGAAGATTAGCCCAACAAGCCATCTAATCTTGGACAGATTAGCCCAACAAGCCAGCTAATCTTGGACAGATTAGCCCAACAAGCCACCTAATATTGGAAAGATTAGCCCAACAAGCCACCTAATATTGGACAGATTAGCCCAATAAGCCAGCTAATCTTGGACAGATTAGTCTACAAATCCAACTAATGTTGGACAGAATTAGCCCAAACATTCCAGCTGAGCTTGGGGAAACTCTATAGAGTTTCATTTAACACCTATGTCTCAGGTGTGAGCATCCGCCTGTTATTAAAACGGTCGCCTATGCAATAAATATTAAGTCGGAGGTTCAAACATAAAATAAGACAACAATCAAGTGTTTTGAAGAGGTCATTTAACTAGTCAAACCCAAGAACGTACGGCTACAAGACTGCGGCAGTCAAGCTATCAGCCACGTCACGTATGAATGCTTTATCAACCAATAACTTCAGTGCCAAAAAAGAATAATCCCGTATGTACAAACTTTGGTGCTCTATAAAATCCTTTCGTCCCCCCCCCCCCCAACCACCCTTAATGGACATGAATTATTGGGCAAGTTGGTGGGCATTTTTGAAAAGGACATCTTTTTGTTGTTCATTGATTTTTGTGATTAGCCCACATAAATAAGAATTATCTGGGGGATTCACTTGAAATGTAGTTCTGTTCAATGACCAGGGTCCATTCATATTCAATAAAAGATGGAATTTGGGGGGAAATAACATATTTACACTATCAGTAAAGTCTGTGCTCCATTACTTCATTCATCAGAAGAATATGTAGAAAATTGTTATGCTCATTGATATCATTAATATCAATCTCCAGTAACCACGCTGGGCTTGATATCAATCTGCAGTATTAACGACGGTTACCGGAAATTTGATAGAAAGAAATTTCGTCGACGGTGAGTAAATTGATCGACGGTAATTTGATCGAACGGAAATTTGGTCGAATCTTTTTTTCCAGTTCACTCGTTAAAATTTTCCTCAAATTTCTTTTTTATCGCACTATACTGTATAGTAAAACCAAATAATGCCTTCCAAAAGAAATTTGAAGCAAAATTTTAACGTAAAAACTGAGAAAAAAAAAAAAAGATTCGACCAAATTTCCGTTCGATCAATTTACCGTCGACGAAATTTCTTTCTATCAAATTTCCGGATACGATTAACAACGGGTTGAATGTCACATTACGATATCAATCTGTTGTAAATTAAAAGTTACAAGTTCTCCACAAACACAAAACTATTTTCAGTACAATGGTGACACATGGGAGAGGTCAGAGTCCTCCGAGTGACCCACACCCCCACACCCTGCCCCCGGGCCAAGAAGGCTGAACTTTTCTTGACCCTGTCTTCTGTTTCAACCCGGCGCTCCGATTCTGGTGTGTACGCGCGTGTGTATCACAGGGAGGAGTCGGGGGAACAAAGTACCAAGTCAGTACGCGAGAGTACTGGGCTACTAGGGAACTTGTCCTTGAAATAGACCAGACAACAGTGGATCTCAGCAGTATCGTGTTACAGGCTTCAAGCTTCTTGGGCCCCTCGAAAATGTAGAATTTTAGAATAAAAACATTACCATGGCATGGCTAAAGTTTGCATGGGCCCCTGTTCTTGTTGCATGGGCCCTTATACGCTTCAGCCTAGTCAGTTGTATGGATAAAATGGCACTGGGTCCCAAACGGTAAACAAGAAAGAAAATGCTTTGAATTTTGAACCCCGAAATGTTTCAGCGGCGTGAACAGAGACATATTTCAATGAGAAATAGAAGACAAAATGCAATTATCATTGAGATTACAAATGGGTTAGTCGCCCTAGAATGTACCAGATTTTACCAAACACACCCCAAATAATTAGGACTTTTTGAAACTAGAAGGATTGGCCGGTATTAGGGTGCAGTGGCCGTGGCGGTAGAGACACACAAAATGGCCCATGCGACGTAGAAATGCACCTTCAACCACACAGTTTGCGATCTGCTCCCGTAAGCCTGTCCATAATGATAGCGGAATGCGTCAGTCGAATCATGAATGAAATTCGTCACTTTACGGGGTCAATAAAAAAGCACGAATGGTAACGGTATGTCTGTGGTCCTGGTGATGTAGTGCTGTCAGGAAAGGGGGGGGGGAGTGGGGAGGGGTGTGGGGGAGGTGTAAGAAGACTGCTGATACAGCATAAATACCAACTTGAATGGAGCGGTGGGCGGGAAAGTCAGGCCGCCGTCCCGCCACAATCGGAACCCGTTGCCGTTCTCCTTTCCCACACACCTGACAAATTTCAGTGGGCATTACGTGTTTGTCATCATGTGTACGGCCCATCATAACACGAGACCGCATTTCAAAAACGCGGTGTGGAAAGACCTGAGGTTTGATGAGACGCAGTTTCAATGGCTGATCCCTCGTGACGGCACCTTTCATCCACATTTTAGTTTTTAAAATCACATGTTTCTGAACTGATCAGCCAGTGCCGTCAAGTCAAGGCCGCGTCTGGTCACTCTGCCTGATGGTGCCGAATCGAGGGCCATATCTGTGCAGTGGCGGGCCATGTCCGGTTGTTTGTCATTTTCAAAAATTGGCATAAAGAGACAATATTAATATCTATTGGTGCCAGAGGGTTGGTTGGGGTGCGAAGCGGGCGGACCGCCCCGGGCGGCACTTTCTTTCCTTAGAGGCGTAGGAGGGGGTGGGTGGAGGCGGGGGAAAAAAGCTTGGCTCGCAACGTGCGGCACTAACGCTATGTACTTCACACATAAATCGTTGGAATAGCTACACTTTAATGTTTTATCTTTTATTTTGAAATTAATGGGCCTGTTTCGATATTAACCGTTCAGGCCTAGGGGACTGTTCTAATAAACTAACGCATCAATCCTGTTCAATGTACGTGTGTAACAAAAAGGCAGTCCCTAGTACTAACTCTGTACCATGTCCTTACACAGGTGACTTGACTACCAGTGAAAGTTGACCATGAAGAAACTGCCCCGTCGACATTTTCTTCTTTTCCCTTCTCGCACCAGGGATGGTGTTTCATTTCTCTCTCTCTTAACTGACCTATAAACACAGATTTCAACAGGGCCTGGCCAAGAATGCACACACACACAGCCCCGCGAATCGAGGGAAAATCTACCCAACTTCCTGTGGCGGTAAAAGTTGGGAGGACGAGGAGAGGGGTCGCGGGAGGAGGATGTTGGGGGGGGGGTAAATGGGGGAGGGTAGGCGGGAGGTATGGAATGTGAGAACACAATACCCACATGACCAATACGGAATGCAACTAAGGGTTGGTCGTTTCACATGCTAGTACAGTACACCACTAATGATGGGTTAGATATTAAAGGGCGTTTGTCACTTCTGGTAATAGATCATAAAGGTTGGGCTAAATTTAGTAGCGGTTGTTTCTCATACCAGTGGCAGACCAAAGGTTGCTTCTGACTATGTATTAATGATGCAATTGGGAGGGGGGGGAGGGGGGTAGGAAGAAGATTTGGGGGGGGGGAGGGTAGGTCACAGGACCCATCAACTGATAAAAATGGTGGTTTATTTTCCTTGGATTTAATATTGAACACATCCATGACACTGCAAACCTGTAGCATCTCAGCAGTAGCAGATCCTTCAATGACGTCAATGTCAACCAATTGTTTACCCGTAACAAAGACTTCCATAAGCTGACTTCTAAAGTAATTATAACTTGGCATAGCAGACAGAATCAAGACTTAGTACTGATGCCAGACTTTCATAAGCTGATTTATAAAGTAATTATAACTTGGCACAGCAGACAGAATCAAGACTTAGTACTGATGCCAGACTTTCATAAGCTGATTTATAAAGTAATTATAACTTGGCACAGCAGACAGAATCATGACTTAGTACTGATGGCAGACTTCCATATGCTGATTTATAAAGTAATTATAACTTGGCACAGCAGACAGAATCATGACTTAGTACTGATGGCAGACTTCCATTAGCTGATTTCTAAAGTAATTATAACTTGGCATATCAGACAGAATCATGGCTT
This sequence comes from Lymnaea stagnalis, assembly GCA_964033795.1. NCBI lineage: Eukaryota > Metazoa > Mollusca > Gastropoda > Lymnaeidae > Lymnaea > Lymnaea stagnalis. Next base: position 1,325,912 of record CAXITT010000073.1, read on the forward strand.
AGTACTGATGGCAGACTTCCATTAGTAATTGGCTGACTTCTAAAGTAATTATAACTTGGCATAGCAGACAGAATCATGACTTATTACTGACGGCAGACTTCCATAAGCTGACATCTAAAGTACTTATAACTTGGCATAGCAGACAGAATCATGACTTAGTACCGATGGCAGACTTCCATTAGCTGACTTCTAAAGTAATTATAACTTGGCATAGCAGACATAATCATGGCTTAATACTGATGGCAGACTTCCTTAAGCTGACTTCTAAAGTAATTATAACTTGATATAGCAGATAGAATCATGACTTAGTACTGACGGCAGACTTCCATACTCTGACTTCTAAAGTAATTATAACTTAGCATAGCAGACAGACTCATGACTTGGTACTGATGGCAGACTTCCATAAGCTGACTTCTAAAGTAATTATAACTTGGCATAGCAGACAGAATCATGACTTAGTACTAATGGCAGACTTCCATTAGCTGACTTCTAAAGTAATTATAACTTGGCATAGCAGACAGAATCATGACTTAGTACTGATGGCAGGTGCCTCGCTGTGTAACTAGAGTTTGTGACACCCCTCGGTCATTGATTTTGTCGCCCCTAAATAGCCCCCCCCCCCAAAAAAAGGAGCCCCCTCTAAATAATGACCCCCTCGCCCATATTTAAAAAAAAAAAAAAAGGAACCCCCTCTAAAAAATGACCCCCCCCCCCATATTTAAAAAAAACAAGCCCAAAAAAAATGCACCCCCCCCCCCCCCCCCAACTTTAATAGCGGGGTGTAGGGGACCCCCTCCACTCTCTCTTCAAAACAAAAACCTCAATGAAGACAGAATTAAAAAACATTTTTAAAAAAAGCTGATAAATTATATGAAGTGGTCCAAAAATGCCACCAACAAATAAGTTCCACCTAGGGCATTTTTAAAAACTAGTCTACTTCCAAAGATCTAACAAATAGCAATTCTGAAGGTGTGAGTGGCCTTAGACAGGTTTATGATCGGAACTGAGGAAATCTTATAGCAGGAGACACCTTGGGGAGTTAGTTCTCACAGTAAAATCAGATAGAGGGGTGATCCTCAAGCCATCTAATATGCATGGGATAGGCATCTTGACAATTTTTTTTGAAGCTGAACAATGAAATATGAGCTGGGGTGATTTAACCTGAATTAAGAAATGAACATATACAGCAAAGTCATGTGGTGGGTCTGGACAAGCTTTAGACATGGGATATGTACCCAAGCCATGGGCAGTTGTGGTACAACCATGAGACATGAGATGTTTACTAAAGCCATGGGCAATTCTGAAACAATGAGCCAGGGGATATTTACCCAAGCCATGGGCAGTTGTGGTACAACCATGAGACGGTTACCCGAGCCATGGGAAGTTGTGGTACAACCATGAGACATGAGATGATTACACAAGCTAAGGGCAGTTATGTAACAACAATGAGCCAGGGGATATTTACCCAAGCCATGGGCAGTTGTGGCACAACCATGAGACAATGGATGGTTACAAAAGTTATGGGCAGTTGTGAAACAACAATGAGACATGGGATATGTACCCAAGCAGGGTCGCACTTATGACACTTCAGGGACACACTGTGGACTCCAGTGCCGTATGTTTGACAGCATTCATCAGCATATACATAAATATGAGGTCCATTATTGAGAGTCTGAGACCCCCCCCCCCCCCACACCCACCTGTCGCCGTGGCCCTATGTAGCAACATGTTACCAGACACCCCATAATAAGTCAATACGTAACAACTATTTAATCTCATTTAGTTTTGTTTGTTTACTAATTCCATATCTTTTGGTCAAAGCCAGCTGCACTGTCTCGGCCGAGTCAGAATAGTCGTTTGGACTTACCTGGCTTCCAACAGCGATGTGAATGCAGCTCACTCTGAGCATGGTACCAGATCAGTTGCCTGCAGCCGTCATAGGCCATAGAGAACTCATCGTCTCCTATACCACAGCCATCCTGAGGGACAGAACAGATGACATGATTAGTGCATTAAAAAGGTTCCCGTCTGGCCTATTAATTCATGAGAAATTCTTTACACATTGGATCAGCATACAATAACCTCCAGAATTATAGAGGCCAAAAGGGAGTGAACTCACCCTGTGGAAAATGGGGGCGGACCCCGACAGACATTAAACAATAGCTTAAAAGTGTCTATGACCTTTTAATAACTTGAACATATAGTGAAAGAAGCTCAATTCCACTGTTATATTCCATCACCCCCTTCTAATTAGCCAGACCACTTTCACTCTTGTCTGTGATAGTATTGAAAGTAAGGCAATATGTACATTTTAAAAATTGAACATTACAGCTGTTAATATCTCAAGAAGATCATTTTTTTGTGTGTGTTTCTATTACACAAATACTTATAAATATTCTTACTGTAATTATGAAAGCATTTGTTTACCTGGCTTGGACCCAGTAAAGATTATAGCAGCTAATTAAACAGCCCCTAAAAACATAGTTTTTTAAAAATAAATCCTTTATAAAATGTACTAATCAAGCAATGGGAGGGGTTGGGGCTAAAAATTTGACAAAACATGCACACAAGTAACGCATTTTATAGGAACCCCCCCAAACTACACATTTTTTCACTCCCCTGAACAATATTAGTATTTTAACGTCCCACCCACTTTTACGCCACAGATTTATTTCACCAACTATTTAAACAAAAGAAAATATTATTCACCAAATGCACTTGGGATATTTGAAAAAAAAAAAAGAGAATCTTATTTAGCCCAGTTATCTGGAGTTTTACTTCATGTTCCCCTTGAAAAATACCCCAAAAAATTTTTTTTGGGGGGTTGGGGCTGAATATTTGATAGAATGTGTTGTCGTCGGAAACAAGTCTATGTGCCGTGTTTCATCTCAATAAGTTGATGGGAAGCAAGTCACTTAGCTGTCCTAAGATTCTGCCAGCCAGCCACAAATAATAGCAAAGTTAATATAAAGGATTTTAAACGGCCTTGACTACGAAGCATTAGATGGTATTATTTAACAGTTCCCAGGAATTGCAAAAACATAAAGTAGTAATGGCAACTCATGTTTTTGCCTTGAACTTTGATGTATTAAAACTCCTCATTGATGGGGAGAATATATGATCCAGTTAAAACAATAGTTCAGTTTGTAATAATTTTAGGATTGAAACTGGGGCACATGCGAGTAACTAGTGGGGGCGAGGGAGTTAATTGCCCCAGGTGGCAATTTAGTTAGATATAATGTTTTTTTAAACCAAAATTATAAAATAGATGTGTGGGGAATGCAATTTTGGGAGTTCGACCTGAGGGCATTTAGAGTAAAGGTATGCCACTGAGTGATAGCAAATAATGGGGACATTATTATGCCATAAGAAGATTCAGACTTAAGCATATTACTTCTTTCTTTCAATAGGAAATGGGTTGGGTGGGGGTGGTGGTGGTCATAGGTTGCAGAGTGAACATTTGGCCCAGGCTCATGTTCAAAGTTAAGTAAAGAGATAACAAATTTACATAAATCCTGAGGAATTACTTAAATGCACTTTCTGTAATAAAAGCCTTGAAGTAAACACTTTAATATGCACAGAATTTTAACTTGGTTACATTACATAATGAATTTGATACCAACCAAGTTCTGATTTTAACCTTGTTTAAGAGACTGTCTAACATAGATTAATGGACAGCACGAATTAATTTACACCCGTACTGAAACCGAGAAAAACACATATATTAAAATCGCTCATTTGTCAAACCAGGCTGCTCGACAAGCCATTCTTTATAAACTGTATAAAGTCATCTGCACACGACCTGTTCATCAGGTCCATCCAGTAGACCTGTTCATCAGGTCCATCCAGTAGACCTGTTCATCAGGTCCAGTAGACCTGTTCATCAGGTCCAGTGTGAGAGGATAGTTTTAGATTTAAAACTTAAAGATCATGGAAGCCAAGCATAAAGAAATTAACTTCCTCATAAACAAACTTGGAAGCATTCATGTTGTCATTTGAAATTAATAGGAATGGTTTGAATAGTTTGATACATTGAAAAGGAAAGGTTTGATACATTGAAAAATAATGGTTCGATGTAATAACTGACTTTTCATTTATAATCATATAACTGATTACTTACAACTATCAAATCAAAGTCATTATTGCTCTTCAATGTTTGAGACTAAAAAGCTCATATAAATGAATGAAGAATACTCACTCATTCTCACACTTACAGTCTTAGTCTAGTAGTTAAAGACAAGAGAAACTTAAAAGATTAAAAGGGCTCTAGATGGAGTATTAAAAGAAAAGCTTGTTAAATGGAATTACTACTACTAACAATATCAAAACACTCCAACTTACATTAATAAGAAAAAAAGTGTAAGAAAAAAGCTATCACAGATCTTCTGGAGGAACAGATTATCATCCATGTTGTTGAAGGGAACACAACTGTGAGAAATGATCTGCTTTTTAAACCACCACATTTTTTTTTTGTTTGTTAAAGGAGGGGAAACTATTCAGTTATTATTTTTTCAATGTTCTGAAATAATTGCAGAAAAGTTATTCTTAAGAAACGAATAGAGTTCAATTTAGAGAAAGAAGAGTTATAAAAACTTTACTCCTTTTTAAATTGAATAATCAGATTAGAAGTGTAGAGAATAACAGGAATTTATTAGATAAGCGGCTAAATTTAAAATCTAAACCAAGTTTTTTTATGTAATGGCAAAGTTAGTATATGCGAGGGAAATGAGTCCAAGTCCAAATGAAAAAAAAAATAAAATAATCCTAAACAGATGAGGGTGTAAAAATTTCTAATGAACTTCTTTGCAAAGAATACTTCTAAGAGGAAGAAACATGCACTCACATGATTAAGAAATTTACTGTCTTTTGTGGCCCAGCCAATCTGCATTACTCCATCTGTGACAATTGTGACCTCATAGTACCACACTCCTGAATCCACTTGGAATGTGCATCGGACACTTTCAAATGATGATGCATCACACCTAGCCTGGAAAACAGTAAAGAGCAATTTGAGAACATTGACCATGTTTAAAATTTATCATTATGAAAAAAAACCCCAGAAATTGTAAGCCATAGTATGCAGTATAAAAATAAAGACTTTCCTTTTATAATTATATGTAAGTGTAAGTTTTTCTTTATTTCAACCAGAGGCTCAGAGCAGGGCCTTACTTCCTTTAATCGAATGCATGCCACCTAACATATGTAAGATTAAGTTAACAAAGCACAATTATTATTTTAAATTTGGCCCCTTGGTGATTGGTCTCGTAAAAAAATTTTTACAACTATTATATATATATGCAATGAAGTGGGTTAAAAATACTTAACCTCTAGCCCATCAGCTGAAATCTTCAAGTATTCACTGACATCATTACTGTTCAGCATGACATTAAGATGTGACCTGTCTAGCTGCTCATAAGAGAAAGGACGACCCTGATAGGACAATGAAACAGCCATGTCATGACTTCAGTTAGGCGGTGAAGTTGAAATAAAACATATTATATTAATTTTTTTATAAAGATGATTTACACCAGAAGTTCCCAACATTTTTGAATCGCAGAGGCGTTTTTAGAATAAATTTCTGTGTGGGGAGGGGCGGCCGGCCTATGTCTTACAAAATAATAGTCTTTTGGAATTTGCTGGAGGGGCTGTGGAGCTCTGGAGAAGTGAGGAGCACAGTTTGGGAACCACAAATTTATACAATAATAAGAATCAGTTACTAATTGGGAAGGGTTGTTATTGAGATGTAAACCTGAAAAGAATATAATGTGGTTTAATAGTTTACATTCTGGTGATTAAAAAATTTGCACAATAGCATGATGGTAGTGTCAATAGTAAAAAAAAGACCACTCACCTCTTTTATAACTGCTCATTGTATGTGGGTCCAGCAAATAAGAATATAAAAAAAGCAATTAGTAAGAAAGGCATTTTTATTATACAAAAAAATTGAGTTAAAATGATTTTTTTCTCTTTTGATAATTAGAAATGCAGCAGATTTAAACACAAATTAAAAACAACCCTTAAAAACTAAGTTTTTGTATAAATACTTCATAAAATGTAATATCCAGCAATGGGGGAGTGGGTGTAATTTGAAAAAAACATGCATAAAAGAAACAAACTTTATAAGAATCCCATTTAGGTCCCCCCACCCCTCCCAAACTATTTAAAAAAAAAAAGAATCTCATTTAGCGCAGTTATGTGGACCTTTTTACAAATCAACACAATCTTATTTATCTCATTGTTTTTACATTTCTGTGAACTTCATTATTTTTTTTTCTTAAGCCCATTAAATTTCAAGTATTCTTGTCTGTGTTAAGGAGGCTGCCCTGTCCGTTCTGTGTACTGATATTTTGAGATCACCTAGGAAGCTATGCTGGTTTATAAAAAAAATATTTGTTATATCAAATTCGCTTTTGTTTGTGTGTTCCTGGCTGTTTCCGACGGCTAATTCTATTTCACCAAAAGGGTAACAGAATCCATACTTCACCATAATGGTAGAGTATCAGAATTAGACATTTGTAAGGTAATCAAAGAAATCTTAGGAACCCCAAAAATATGCACTAATTTTAAACACTTCTCTGCTGCAAGAAAATCTATGATATCTGGTAAAGAAATAATCAATGTACACTATGGGAAGGTAATAGAAAAAAAAAGCATGTGAAGTAAGTGATAACAGCGGAGGTGAGAGACTCACACAAGTTATCAAGGCACCACCCGGCACAGAAACCAACTTCTCTTCGACTGTAGCTGAATGGCCTGTTGTCGTTGTCACGATGGTACCAGACCTCTAAAATTGTCATGGGATGCACATCACACTGCTGCAAAGCTTGGGTTATTCTTAGCTTGTTTTCACCTTAGATAAAAAAAAGAAAAAAAGATGATAATAATGCTCTGCTCCATCTGTTGGTCGGCTTCACTTTATCCCTGTAAATGCTAACAACAACAAGTGGCTTTTTCATGTACTGAAGCTTTCATTATTTAGGGTTTTAATTTAAAGTCAGATACAGAAAACTCTTAGGCTAAAAAAAAAAAAATCATTTATGTAATCTAGCACCAAAATACGGCCTATTGATTAAATCTTAGGCGTGACAAATCATGTCATCATACGAGGACATATATATGTTATTCAATATAAATAAAGAAATACAATCCATCAGAGTACAGCCTGTATCAATAAGAAGGGTAAAGGTTATTTCTTTAGCAGATTGGTAATAATTTTAAGTCCGGCGTAACATTGTCTACCGCTTGCACGATAAAATGGCTCATGTGGTTATCTTTATCATTTGCATTTTGCCATCTTAAAGCTGGTAAATAACTTAAGGGCAGGGCTGTGGGAGAATCAGTGGGGTGAGTGGGACGGGAGGACTGGCCGCTGTATGTGGTATGGGACAGTCCACAGTTTTATTACAACTATAAGTTGACCATAATCTTCACATTTCATTCCAATTTTTGTGCGATTTTGCTTTTGTTTTTTGTTGACATGTTTCTCCAGAGCCTCTTTTCAAAAAGTAAAATATAATAAATGAGGGGCTGCGTTCAAGCCAAGTAATAAAGAAAATAAATAGTAGAACAAGATTTGAAACTTTACAATAAAATCTTAATACAGTCAATGTTTTATGTAGCTCAAAGTACAGAATTTATGTTAATGTGGAGAAATTCTTGTGCGAAAACATTATAATATGTGGCTTCCTGCTCTGAACTTTGAGCTACATAGACTCAAGTTTTATTTTTAATTTAAATGAATCTGTTGTTTATCTTATTGTATTGTCTGCTGAAGAAGGTATCTGGTTAGACAAACTGCCACTTTAACTGTCTTGTCTTTTGAAGCCTAAACATATCTTGTTTCCCTGTTTATTGATTTTTTTAAAAGCAAGCATTTTAATTTGACTTACTGGTTTGAGCAAACTTTTCTAATGCAACCATAGAATGAAGAATAACAACTGGATGATTTTCAGGTTTCTATGGAGACAAAACAGAAGACAAAAACTGAAAACTAGTACAAAATGTTTCTGTAAGTCCCCATTAAAATATATGAAAAGAAAATGCATGATAGGGGAAATTAAACAACCCTTAAAAACATAGTTTTTTATATAAATCCTAAATGTAATAACAAGCAAAGGAGGTTTGGGAGGTGGGGTAGGGGGGGGGGCATAACATAAATAACAAGCAACGCACTTTAAAAGAATCCCAATTAGTGCTCCCTCTACCAAGGATCACAACCGCACATTTTTTCACGCCCTTCAACTATATTAATAATCTAATGACCCATCCGCTTTTACATCGCATATTTATGTCACAGACTTATTTCAGAAAAGCAAGAGAAAATATTACGCGCCAAACACACTTGCGATAAATTAATTTTAGAATCTCATTTGGCGCAGTTATCAAAGGATTTCCCTTCGTGTATTTTTGCGGGTTCGGTTTGAAAAATTGATAGAATGTTTTGTCACCGGCAATGAGTCTATGTGCAAGTTTCAGCTTGATAGCTTGACGTCAATTAGCTGTGCAAAGATTTTGTCTGCCACTCATGAACAAAAACAAATTTTTAAAGGATTTAAAAAAAGCACATTTTTGTGGACGCCCAGTGCACATGGTCAACCCACCAGCTCACATGTTATGATCATCTGCTTGTACTTAAAGCTTGGCTTAGTTCCAGAAGAGACACAATTGATATGAAATTATCAAAACTGTGAAAAATAATTTACTAAATGTATGTTGCACATTCAAGAACCAGCTTAGAGCTGAAAAAACAAAACAACTCCAACAGTTCGTTTGATTGAAATCTTCCATTCAGTATAATAAAGCTAAGAGTGTTCTTTCATCAATTCTAGGCGTGGAAAATTCTATGTTTCCTTATACAAATGGATTATAACATTGTTGTGCCACATCTCTCTAATTAAACTATTGTGTTTGCATGTCCTGCTGCTTATGAGAGTAGTTTATAGCCTACACGCAGGAATGTGCCCTCACATAAATCAAGTTACAAAACTACTCGATCATGGCTCACGAGAATTCCTCCACTTTATGATAGCTTCCTCTTATACAACATGTTGGAATAACTCATATTCTACCCTCTTGCACTATTCTTACTTTCATGGGACTATAAAAATCAATTATTGAAATATTTCTTTTTGGGTAAAATAAAAAAAAAGGGACAAAACAATTGTGAAAGACAAAACAATTTGACTCACTAAATGTTCTATTAAAAATGTCAGGATGTCTGACGTTAGTAGAGATATGCTGTGAGGGCCTGAAATCAATTCACAAAAAGTAAAAAATTATTTTATCAAAATTATTGTTTCAATTTCAATATTTTTTTTTTTACAAATTGATCTCTTCCTTGATAACAGAAATAATAGTTATAATTTCTATTTATAATAATAAAATTCCATGACAGTAGTTTTTCTTGCTAAAATTCTCATTTTGTATCAAGAATATTTTTATGCAACTTATTCATCAAGTAAATAGTAATAGCTCTTCCTCCTTGCTTGACCACAATAAAGTTTATGAATTTGTTGATAGATTATAGATCATTATAATTATAATACATTCAGATTACAGACGTATATACCACATAAAAATTACAAACATTACTTATAGGGTATGAGTTGCACTGGGAGTAGGTACTACAACTACAAGGGAAGAAATTTTTTTTTTATAAAAAAGTAAATGAACAATTTTCAATACAACTATTCTGGCGCAAGTGTTCCTTGCACACAAAAAATGAAAAAAAAAATGATGTAATATCTATAATAATGCTATTTACCTGCTAATTTTTCAGCCAGGCACCCTAAAAGTACACAAATATTTCGCTTTTGACATGGTTTACTGTAAGTTTGAGCTAACTCCATTTCAGCTAGGTTAAGATGACTTTTTAACTCCATAAGAGCATCCTAAATGAATAGAGAATAAACAAAGAGAATAAAGAGATACACAAAAATTGATCCTGATAATCTTGATACACGGATTTAACAATAATAAATGTGAATGAGCTGAAACTTACACAAACGTTCAGAAAAATGTGCACACAAACAATAAACCTAAAAAAGTTTTAACTACTACAGGAAATAAAAGATGGTCAGGCATCCTGGATCCTGGCCCCAATGCAAAGGCTTCACATGTGTAAACTTTTGAACATGATAATAATGTAATCCGTCCGCTCCCTGCTTAACCCCCACATTTTTTGAAAATAAAATTATTGCCTGCTCTTTAGCATATAAATGCTTTTCTTGACTTTATGACTTCAACATGACTGCAGGCCGAAATGGCCACTGGCTCTGAGATCTTCTCAATTGTTTAAAAAGAAAGCTGAATCTTGAGCCTCTGTTAATATTCAACCCAGGAAAAAAAATTCTTGCTATTCTCATTTAAAGAGAAAAAAATTTAAAAATTACTTTCATCAAGTAGAAAAACTAAATAATTACAGGCTTGCCAATCTGAAACTTCCCAAAAGGGCTTTAAGAAATGATTGCTATATCTCTACCTTAGTTGGTAATGGACACTCATCAAGCAACAAAGCTATGACAGCTGGTCCAAGGGGATCTTCCATTGGTATAACTCTTATTAGGGATTTCACCACATTCAGCCAGCCTTGGTCACAGTCTGCAATCTTGTGAAGTATCAACATGGCAAGGGGTGGTTCTTGGGCACTAAATAATTGAAAAAAAAAAAAAAGTTAAATAAATGTAGCGCTTCCAACAGCGAAATTTCCTTGATAAAATTTTTGTTCTGGCACAAATAGAAATTTTAAATTTGATATAGCAGTGGGCAATTTATTTTACAAAGCAGCAACAATTTGATAATTTTTCAATTTCTTCATAGTGTTGTAACCTCATTACTTCTGCAGAGGGCATATTTTTTATAGACCATTATAACTTCAATATAAAACTAATATTGCCATTAAATGCCAGTATTTGCAGTAATATTCAAGTTTAAACAATAATTCAAAAAATGGGTGAATTACTGTAGGGGCTGTAATGTTTATGAAAAATGAAGGTAGTAATTTAAAGCATGCTATTACCTGTCAAAAAAATAAATATATATCCAGGAAAAGCTTAATTTGCCATATGGTAACAGCAGAAATTTTAATGATATATCATCTTTGATTGAAAATCCACTTACTTGTCTACTAGTGTACGAATCACCGATAGTGTCTCCAGTACTAATCTATCTACATCTTCCTTCTCAGCATCTCTACTTCTTCTATTGGAACTGTGATGTTGTCTCTGCAAAAAATGAATATATTACATTTTTCTTAATATTTGTAAGAGCAGAGCTACACAAAAATAACATTTAAAGATTTAGATGGCAGTGTTTTATCTCAGGGGCTAGCATATATAAAAAATAAAATATATTTAGAAATTAATTCACGTGCCAAATAAAATTTTTCATGACAACCGAGAGTACTGTATTTGCAATATTCCAATTTGCTGGTATTTTAAAATTTCTCTGAGCTTTCCTGACATTAAATGCACCTTTTTTTTTTGTTCCAATCGCTAAAACTAGGGTTTAGGAGCAGGAATTTTTGGGCTACTAGACTCTAGGAATTATTTCTTGAGCTATGGTTATGCTCCGGCTCCATTACAGGTATTTATTTATGATTGCTTGGGGTGGGTGGGGGTCAGGGGGTTGTGTGTATGTTAAGCTTAAAGGATAAGGTAGAGATGTTAGGAGAGAGAGTAGGGTTAATGAGTACAATATAGGGTGTAACGGATAAGAGCAGGGATGATGTGGATTCTATAAAGGTGAACAAGGACTGTGAGGAGAACATTGCCAAATGAGGATTCCTTGTTTTTGTGTATAGACAGCTTGTTTATACAGATCCTGAGCAAAATAATGGATGCATTATTTACATTTTTAAAAATTCTGGACGCTGTGGTATAGTGTTATGAGAGTTTTAAAAATATTTAAAATGCACCCACCTGGTTGTTGTGGGAACGATGATGGTGCCGATGCCGTCTGTTGTCAGACTGGTCATAATTTGATGTCACAGAGCTACTGTGATGATTTTGATCACGCTGTCTGTTGGTACTGACATGAGAACTGCTATCACTCTCTTCTGCTTGAGTGATGGGAGGGTCTTGATTCTTGTCTTTGCATACACAAGCCCCCATAGTATTAAATATCAATCAGTCTGATGATTAGTTCAGTACAGCAACTGAAAAAAGTCTGTCCTTTTGTTTTTAAAAGCGGGACACAAATATTTTTGGTGTTTTCTGTTGTTAATGTATTGCATCACTTTAAACACCCATTCCATCTATAAGCTAACCAGGGCTTCATCATCTACAATCGGTCCTCCTAAAAGTAAAAAAAAAAGATTTAATATTAAAAATTGCTAATTAAATTCTGAAATCCATTTATCATAAATGCATTCTTTTTCATTCCAACATAATAAAATCCATTTAAAAAGGGTTTTACGAGAATATTTTTTTAATAGGCATTAGTTTTTATGGTCATATCAATCTAGTCCCAGATCATTTTGCCGCACATAAAAATGAAATTTTTAGGTCTATACTTAGGCCCTATTAAAGTTAAAGTAAGACAGTAGGTTTAGGTATAAAAAGACCATAACTTTAATTTCTAAGAATTATTGTATAGTTAAGTATATAAATGTTATAAAGGTAAGAAAGCTAAAAACCTTCAATTGCAATTATTCCACTAAGTCTAATAGTAATAGGCATTCATTAACTAACAATTGCCTTCTTACATACTCATACATTTAAAGCTGTTTCTCTAACAGTAACTGTAAAGAAAATCATAGTATACTATATATCAATATATAGGCCCAATATAGTAAATCAATAGTGAGATTTAAGTCTAAGCTGTGTCGTGTCTTCAAAACAAATTACCAGTACCAACTTCCAATTCAATAACACTACAGAAAGTCACAGTGATTAGTAGCACAACACTTCACAACATTCAGTGTACCTGTAAATAATAGTCTATGCCTACTTCTTTTCACTTTCACACCTATTCAGTGAAGCATTACAACAGTTAGGCATAAGCCATAAGTAGAAGAATATTACACTGCTGTCTGTACCAGGTAAGGTCTTTAACAGAATCATTTTGAATAGAAAGAAAGACCAGGTCAACATGCAGCTACGAGATCAACAAGCTGTCTCCCGCCGAAACAGATCATGCACAGATCAAATTGCAACATTAAGAATCATTTTAGAACAGTTCATCGAATAGAACTCACCACTATATATACATTTTATAGACTACGAAAAGGCCTTTGATAGTCTGGACCGGCAAACCTTGTGGAAACTTCTTCGGCACTATGGAGTACCAGGAAAAATGGTCAGGATCATTCAGAGTTCTTATGAAGAAATGACTTGCAGGGTCGTCCACAAAGGTAGACTCACAGATGACTTTAAAGTGGAAACTGAAGTGAGACAAGTATGTCTCGTGTCCCCCTTCTTATTCATCCTCGCCATTTGATTGGATAATGAAAAAATCCACAAACAAAAAGAGGAACGGGATAGTCAGGATACAGAGGACACTCTGGGAACAACTGAATGACTTAGACTTTGCAGATGACATTGCACTTCTGTCCCACAACTAGCAACAAATGCAGGAAAAGACAAAAGACGTAGCCACCATTTCAGCACAGCTGTGACACAATATAAATAAAAGCAAGACGAAGATATTGAAGGTAAACTCAGCCAACCAAGAGCATATCTCTCTGGCAGGAAAGGCACTGGAAGAAGTGGAGTCCTTCACATACCTAGGCAGCACCGTTGACATAAATGGCGTATCCAAGGCGGATGTAAGAGCCAGAATTGGAAATGCTAGATCAGCATTTGTGCTATTAAAGAAAATATGGGAGTCGAATGAGCTAAAGCTGCAAACCAAAGTCAGAATCTTTAACACTAACGTCAAAACAGTTCTACTTTTTGGAGCAGAAACTTGGAAAACAAACAGCAAGGATTACACAGAAAGTACAGACCTTCATAAGCACATGCCTCAGAAAGATCATGAACATCCAATGGCCAAATACAATCACTAACAAAGATCTATTAGAAAGGACTTACCAGGTGCCCATGATAGAGACATCATAAAGAGAAGATGGAGGTGGATAGGGCGTACTCTCCAAAAAACCCCAGATAGCATCACCTGACAATCCCTAACATGGAATCCACAGGGAAAAAGAAAGAGAGGAAGGCCAAAGAATACATGGAGACGCGATCTAGAAAATCTGGAATACACCTGGAAGCAATTGGAAAGGAAAGCATAGGACCATGATGAATAGAAAATTTGTGTGGACAGCCTATGCCCCAGATGGTGTAAAAAGGCACAAGAAGAAGGAGATTACAATATAATAAGGCTAAGTAATAAGTAAGGACAAGGAAAATAAATACTCATACTTTTTTTTACTAAAACTAAAAGTAACTATTGGGCTAGGCAGTCAGTGTCAGGCTTATTTCCAATTTATTATGCTATACTATTGTTACACTTAGTAATTAATACACCTAACAGCAGCCAATTAATTTAATACAAAATTGGTGAATTCCTTATTAGCCTTATACTTACACATTTGGCCAAATATCCGTCTTCAGTAAGTGAAGAATTATCTTGTCTTGGGTTGATTTTGTCAAATTTAGTGGAGTATGTAGTATTAGTATTACACTAGTATGTACGATTTCGCAATATTGTTTTTAAAGAAATATACCTTATGTATTCGCTATTTTAGGTTTCCCTTCACATATTTACATGACTGTTGGTAATTACTATTTTCCTATAAATTTCATTGCATTAGTAAAGAAGAGTAACACGTTAATTGCTAAAGAGTAAAGAAAATATTGGGAAATGGGTCAATTTACATATAACAAAATTTCAGACATGAAGGCTGCCATCTTGAATTTTCAGTCCGGAGACTACTAATATATTTTTAAAAAATAATTGCATGAAAATTACTTTAAATGCAGATTTACTCATTAAAATAATATTAAATACTGTCAAAGTACAATATGAAAATAAATTTGAATTTATTTGAAAATGAAGCATAGCAACGAAAATATCGAGAGTATAGCAACCATTAGCGTCAAGATGGAGGATTCGCCGAAAGGAATCACCGTTGTGACTGATACTGATGTTTTTCAACTTAATGGAAGGCCATGTGAACTGTCAGCATTTTCGCACATTCCAAAAAACCGTTTAAGTGTCCCTAAAGAGAGAAACTGTTTTAATTCGAATACACAGGTTTGATTTTTAAAAACTGTATAACAGTAGACTTACCAGATCAAGTAGATTTTCTTTACTTGCTCTGTAAGTAGCTGTGCCTGTGCCTTCAGGGACTATTGAGAATTTATTGGTAAAAAAACATTTTTAAAACACACACACACAACATATTTATTCTGGGCTATTAAAAAAATATTTGGAGGGACCAAAATCTCCAATATTAATAAAATTGCAAATTATTAATTGGCAAGGCACTAACTTGCACTAGCCCTAGCTGTGTATCATACTCTATCTCATTTCCTGGGATGAAATTGACTCTCAGCTCATGATGAGGTAAATTATATATAAGCCAGGTCGCTTAATCAGAGCCAAACGCCCAATAAACACTGACTTCACCTTTGACAACTCCATGAGCAGTTACATCTGGAACAATAGCAAATGCTTCACTGTGCCTTGGTGTAACACAGTTCAATATAATATAAGCAATCATTCTTCCCACGAACAATAGTTGCTTGGAACCAACTGGACAATGCCGCCGTGGACTCGACATCAATCGAGAGTTTCAAGGCTGCCCTGGCACCCGCTGGGAGGTGTTAGGATAGCCGCATCGTTTCCCAAACCGTTGCACATATGCCAGTACATGGTTGCAGCACCTAGTCTATCAGAATGAAAATAAATTATAATATAAACTGAATTAAACTATGAGAAATAGTCGGTTTTAATAATTAATAATTGCTTAATTTTTATAGTCTTTTATTGAAATTTGAATGAAAAACTACCGTATGTTAAGGTTACTTGAGAAGTCGGTCACTTGCTACTAATAACTAGTTGCTTCATTTTCTCCTTCTAAGCCGTAATAATAATAACTAATACTTAACTGCTAATATTATGCTTGTTTCGTAAAAGTCAGATAAGGTCGCCTGTAGAAAAAAATGTTACACTATATTTGAAAATTGCATTCTTTAATAAAGGCCTCAAATTCTTGTTACAAACCCATCATGAAATATGTACAAGCTAATGTTTGTAACAAATGGTTCATTAAAAAAAACAACTTAAGAATGAGCCCATAAAATGGTACCTTAATTTTTTTTTTTTTTGCACTTGCAATGGGATTTCTGGTTTAAAAAATCTACTAGAAGGGGCTATCCATTTATGACGTCATGCAATATTTGCAGATTTTTACCCCTCGTCACAAATTATCACATCCCACCCCACAAAAAAAAAAAATCAATTCAAAATTAATACTAATGTCTCCTATCTAAAATCAATAGACCTATTCATCATGTATTTGAGAAGAGAATGTCATGTTGTCTACAGCTGCCTGGACCTTTTTGTTTACAAACTAGGATAGCCCAACCCATGCGATAGGAATCTTTTCAATTACTGCACCTGTATCAGAAAAGAAACATTTCCTCCAAGAACAGAGGTTCCCAAACTGTGAATCCCAACAACTTGTGAAGCCTTGGCTTCCTTACTGGAGCACCTCAAAGTTAAAAAAATCATTAAAATTAGGTATTTCACAGTGCACTTGTTATAATTTGAGATAGGGCTCCATGTGAAAACCTGAATGCAGCAAGGGTGCCAAGGCTCAAAAAAAGTCTGGGAACCTCTGCGCTAGATCATTACTAATATCATTTTCCTGGTAACTATTTTGTTTCCTTCCAACTCCACTTATTCCCACACTCCAGTCTCCAACCTTTTTGACATAATTTATCCCAACAACAAATATCACTGCCCCTTTGACTTTTTCCCTCCATACCATCCTGTAACTTGATTGCCCAAGAGGGGTGGTCTTTCACATACTTGAGAAGGCCTACCAGCTCTTCACAATATTGATATGCTCAGTTATAATGATGGTGATCATAGCTTAAAATGAAAAAAAATTAATTCAAATACAATCAATCACCAAATAAACATCAAGAAACCGCAAGAAATTAAAATTTAATCATTAAAATTGGTGTTTAAATAAATTTTTTTTTACTAACAATTTGCGGGATTCACCTTCAGAGACACTACATAATGTTGAAAAATAGGTGTGGGAAAATTTACACGAAGCCCTTAACTTCAGTTTGTCACTCCTCTTAAAGCAAGATTAGTCTAAAACTTGCAATGTAATTCAATTTTTTCATGAAAAAGTGAGTACCAGTACATAAACAGAGTTTTTACTTCCGAATGTGGGATGTACACCCCACAGGGGGGAAATTCAAAATAGAAAATGTATTTTTTTTTTTTAACAAGAGGCGGGGGGTGGGGGGGGGGGGGGGGGGGTGTAAAAACAGGTCACTTATTGCAATTCAACTACTTGTGAGTCATTTATACAATACCGGTATATATATATTTTGATTATTGTAAGTTTTACTTGTATTTTGAGGCCTAAATTTTGCATTTTATAATTTTATCAGATTTCACACAAAACTGGAACTGGATTACACTTCAGATTTCTTTATTGGTTTACCATTTAGCACTGTCCTTTTGGACTTCAGTCTCTCCAACTAAAGCTCTTTTTCTTAGCACTTGACATCCATAGTCAAACACAAGTCTATGAACTTTTAAACTAACATATGGGAGGAGGTTGGAGTGGGGTCAATCAGCCGATTTTCTGTGAAAAATTGTTCCATTTCAATCCTTTGGCCAAAAGAAAAATTGTCCGATGACTGTCGTGAAATTGACCTAAGCATCTGCAAAGCTGTACATTTTATTATTTTAAAAAATCTTTTGCAGAGGCATCCGGTATCAAGATATGATAGGTTGTTTACTGTACCAGAGGGATACAACAATAAGCTACATAGAGATGACAGAGAGCATGCTAAATCAAGGGGGCTGAATGTCCATGTCGAGGTATTCTTTCAGGCTTATAATATTTCATATTTTAAAATAATCTATGATCAGAAATAGGTTGTGTATTGCATGTCTTATTTTTGTCAAGCATTTAAAAATGTAATAGCTACAGTTACCTTACAGTTTATAACATATTGTAGAAAATAGAGAAATCAATATATAAAACACTTTAAAATACAAGCATGAACATTTATCATTTATAAAAGTAAGAAGGAAAGGTTTTCAGAGAAAATAAAACAATTATCAACTATATTTTATCTATTATCTTTTGTATCAGGAGGTAGCCAAGGATGTTCCAACTCTTTCTTCTTCCATTTATGGTCAAAAATTGAATCTCCACGTAGACCATCCTGATAGAAAGCATGTACGAATTGGACACGTAAACTCTGAGTTTTACCGCCGCAATGGGATTCCAGCATCAAGTCTCAAAATTTAAATTTTACTTTACTTGAGCTGGCTCTAAAAATTACAAGTTAGAAAAAAATAAGCCCTATAGCAACTTGCACTAATGGTTTGTTTAAATTTCTAACAAATTAAAAAATTAGTTTTGCAAAATAATATTAATACTGGCAACCAGTTTCATAATAACAATTGTCAAGTCAGGCCTGCACAACTCAAAATGTAAGGCGGGCCGTAATACTTTATGAAAAACTCGTGGGGGCCAAAAGAAAAAATAAAATAGGACAAGGGTGAAAGCTATTAAGAAAATAATAAGAATAAAGAATATTTTGTTACTTCGTGGGCTGCAAAGTTGGTTCTGGCTGGCCGTATGTTGTGCAGGCCTGGTCAAAGTTATTGATTGTTTTAAGTAATGTGTGAGCAATGATCTTCCATTGATCTAGGATTATGGAAATTAAAAATGTTAATTTTATTTTTTGATGTAAAGATTAATACCAGTATTCTCCGCTTGGCTGTGATATTATGCTTAGTGTCAAAATTTAAAAAAAACAACCTTTGCATGAGATATGTAGCTTGTATTTTAAGTTGAAAGTTTACTTGTATACATTTGTTAATTTTACTGTTTCAAAATGTAAAATTAAAAAAATTTAAATTGAAGCCATTAGGGACCATGCACATATTATATAACGTGAAGGGGGTAGGACAGGGGTGTCAAAACTCAAATAACATGTAAGTTTGCGGGCCGAACAGGATTTCAATAAGCGGAAAACTAATATTTTTTAAAAACATTTATATAAATGAAAACAAAAAAGTTTTAATAATTAAAAATCACTGGCATACCCATTTTCGCTCTTATGCCAATTTGTCAAGAGTTGGATTTTTGGCACATTTTCTTGGCTACAAAAAAAAGAAAGTTCGTCTGTGTCATTGAGATTCTTATGATGGACTGCAAGTGTTTACCAGCGAGATGACTCCTGTGTGATTTTTAGTTAATCTTCATCACAGAAAATAGCTTCTCACACATATATGTGCTAACCAACATCCCCAGGGTTCGAGTCGCATGTAGTCAAAGCTGGGACATCTCTTCAGGAATGAAACTAGTGAACTGTGCAGGCCCAAATGTGTCATACTTTGCCTTTAGTGTCCCATTACACTGCAGCTCTATTATCTCCATCTGCAAATTTACAGGTGCAGTTTCCACGCCTATGACAAATGGGTTATGGAACCGCTGGAAATTGCATTTCTGTGCTTCGAAGTCACTAAAGCGCTATGCGAACTTGGCGCAAAGGAAGCTAAGTTTTTCAGCAAAGTGTGCTTTGAGAAACACCATAGCGTTGACTTGGATATATTTGTAAGCCGGTCAAGACCTCGCAAGCCTGATATAATTGTTCAGCGGGCCGGATGTGGCCAGCGGGCCTCAAGTTTGACATATGGGGTAGGGGATGGTTTATCATTTTTTGTACCAGCATTGTGTTGGATGGGGTGGCTGGGTAGAGAGCAATTTTATATAACATTACTTTTCATTTTTATTTGTGTTTTAAAAATGATTCTTATATTTTCAAAATGTCTGCCTTTTAAATTTAGCCTAGATTATTAAAAACTACAGTGTACTTATTGCTTACAAGAAGAATTAGCCAATTAAAAAAAAAAAATATATATATTGCTTTTTGCTTGAAATTTACTTGTTTTGGACTTAATTGAGGTTAATGGAAAGGGGTGGTGGGGGTTGCTAGAATTGTTATATAAATATATCAAGAGCAGGGAAGTGGGAAAATTTTTTTCATATTTTTGTTATATAATAATATGAGCAAGGCCCCTTAGCTATGTGTTCCCATAATATTATTAATATTCTTTGAAATTTTATTTTAGAGGATGATCATAACATTATTATTTGGAACCCCATTTATTAAAAAATTCCAGGAACATTGGTAACACATAAACAACATATTATTATTAGGTGATATCAGATCTTTCTCAATTGAAATAAAGACTCCATCTGATTATGACCAGAATATTTATATTTGTGCCTTCTTTATTATTATTATTATTATTTTGTTTCAAAGAGTTCATTTAGAACAACAAAACAGAAACATCCCAGACAAGTGGTCAGCTCTTACACCAATTTTAAGAGATTATTGCAAAAAAGTTGCTTACCTTACCATAACAATATAAATTTTCAGTACCAGTTGGTCGAACTGTACTGGGTACAGGTTTTAAACATACCGGTATATATTTACAGTAAAAATTCAGCATTGCACACACTTTGATTTGTAATGTGAATTAATACCTCATTACCCCCTGAGTAATAGTAATAGCAGTGCTGCTAATTTCTACACTATAAATATAAAGAATAGGTACACAAAGGCAGTACTCCTGGTACCATCTTAACAAAACTTAAAGTGTGAAAATGCAAGAGCTAAGACTGATATTAACTTTAACAGTCTAAAAAATTATATTTTATGCACTGGTATAAGTCGCTTAAAATAGCTTACTAAGTTACATTAATTTAACCAGAGTTATATCTAAATTTTAATATGCTAAAATTGCACAGAGAAACTGATTTTTTTTCCTGTAGGCCTATAGTTTTTTTTTTAGTGACATTATTTTATAAAATTTACTTGCTTATGGGAATTCAGTTTACAAATTGATGTTCGATTTATCTGTGGTGCCTAACTATTTCAAATGGGTGAAACCCAACTGCAAAATTATTTTATTATGCCATGTTAAGATTAAAAATTAAATGTAGGGTACCACTGGTAGAGGTACATCTATAAAAGAAATTAGATGATTTCCAAGATGAAAGCATTATCCAATTCTATTCACATTTTTTTAGCATAAGATACCACAATTTAAAGGGTATTAAATGGTTTTAAAAAAAAAACGTACAGTAAAATGGTTGCAACAAGTTAAGAGGCCCTTAAAGTTAAAGCTTCAACCATAACTGATCATAATAATTCACAATACCTTAGGAAGGACAATAATACAATTTTTTATGTTTCATCTCGTTTTGGTGTGCTACCACAAAGTTTGTTTTCTTTCTCCATTTCATTGACTCATATTAGCTCAATTTGGACATTGTAATTTTTAAAAAATGTTTTTTTTCAAGAATTTCAAGTTTTCATAATTTGGTCTAGACCAATCTTTATTCAAAAATTTTGGATAGAAAAATGCCGGTATATCTATATATTATTAAATATTAATATATAGTGCAGTAATTGAAATCAATATTGTTTTGACAACTTTATATTTTGCTAAGTAAGCATAAGTTATTCTATTTTACTTTACTACATAAACACTGAAGTTACGTATAATTGATGTCTTACCAAAACAACAGTTTCTGAATAGTCAAGAAAAACATTTGTTTTGTACCAACTTTAATTGAATATGTTACAGTTTAAGACAAAGTAATTAACGAAAATTACAAAAACAAATTAATTACATTTTTGGACCAACTTCCATTGAAAGTTACTAACAATCAGTACCACGCAAGAAATGATAATAATGGTAAATCAAGATTTAATTCTTGACTAGACAAGTACCAATGGAAATGTGAAAGGCTTGTTACTAGGTCACAAGTACAATATTTGCCCATGCCATATGATGCAGCTCAGATAGGGCTAAATGACTAAATGTCGTATAATTTACAGAGCATATTATGCCATGCCACTATATGTACAAAAATTATGCCCCCACATACAATATACCTCAATGCAATAAACAGTTCATGAAGTTGAAGCATTAACAAATAGCAGGTATTTTAATCAGCTCTTTTAAAGTACACCATGAAGAAATGACATTACACAAACAAAAAAGCACCCGTAATTTGTCAAACTGCAATCTAGACCTTTAATTTTAACATACCTACATTAAACAATCTCACTCATTTATGAAAATGAAGTGAAAAAATAATATTAATTAGGGTGTGAATTTCAGCAGCAGGAAGATCATCTGGAATTTATAAATTATTGCTTCCATATCACTAATGAAGAAGTGGGATGACACTGGTACCACATAAAGGAAAAGCAATCTTTCAAAATTTAGAAAGGGACCCAGAGTGGTTTAAGTTGGTAATACCGGTACCATGTGTTACATTAGAGTTCCTTACACTGAATGTATTTTATGACACAGCTATTCCTGAATATAGAGTTTAAAAAAAAATAAGAGAGAAGACATGAAATAAAAGACAATTTTCACATCATTCTTATAACAGATTTTTTTTTTTATTTTAGTGGTTCTTGGCAAAGGCACAAAAAATTGGTTTTAAAAACCTGGAAAGCATTATATTTATTCTAATATTAAATTACTGAAACTTAGTACCAGTATAAACTAATAAAAAAAGATATGTTTAAGAAATGGAGATGTTACTCCACTCATAAATGAGCAAACAGTACAATGCTATACAAAACTTACATTGTTTTCAACAAAGATAAACACAATAAAAACATACCTTCCAATTACTTCCATGATAGACAATACACACTCCTGAACAAAGGCTACCTAGTGGAAATTACACTTACATTTTTAGGACATAGAATCTCAGTATAGGGATGGGTAAAGACAGACAAAAAAAAAACAAAAACAAAAAAAAGACAAAAAAAAACCAAAACAACCCACCTTAGTTACCACTCAAGCCCTGTAAAAATACTTCAGTGATGTTTGGCTTACCAGACACAACACCCACCTCACAATTTTATAAAATAAATTATCTAGTAGGATAATAAATGTATTACTAATAAACTTGAGTACAATTTTAGAAAATGCTAATCATGGTCAACAAGGTCACAGTAACTTTATGAAAGATCATCACCTAAAAAATGTATTAATGAATTAGAGTTGTTTATGAACCAATATAATTTAATTGTGAATGAAACATGAAAACATATCTACCGGGGTCGCACTTGTATTCCTCAACTATAGCTAGTTAAATTAATACAAAAAGGCATTCTAGTGGTTGATTTTAACCGAACATCCATTTTTGAAAGCACTGATCTGGCTTGCTAGGCTACCACAACAACTTGTCACTACTTAAATTTTTCATACATTTTACCCAATAAAGCTTTACCTTTCTTTTATTTAATGACACTGCTTACGAATCTACACTGGAAGAAAATTCAAGATGAAAAGACATACATCTTTCAGTATGCCACCTAGCATCTATACAATGCTTAGTATAATTACAGTTGCTTGCTAAAAGGTACTGAAGTTGAGACAAAAAACAAAACAAAAAGATTCAATGACACATTTTTCTTTGAAGAGGTGGGCTCTTCATACTCAATTAAAAAAACAAACAACAGCAAATGATTGTCAAATCATTTTCAAATGTATTGCTGTATTGGCTGACAATGAAAAATTTAAAGAACAAGGTGACAATTTCTGATTCCAATTACGACAATCTTAAATCTTTTTTAAATGATTGAAGTACATAAGAAATGAGAATGCGTATGTCATAATGAGAGCTGGAAAGCAACTTTTTGGGGGCTTCACATGACACACCTGGTCATCTTCTAGATGTTAATTATGGTAAGATGTTCATGATTTTAGACATCCAGCACACTGTACAGTAAGTAATCCTGGGTATAATGTCAAGTATAAGCAAGGAAAAAAATATTAGCTAGGTACACATTTGTCCCCATTTTCCCCCATGATTAATAGGGTATGACAATAGCCATACTTTTGTGATCCTCAGACATATATTCACAAATTGAATACCAAAATTATGAAGCACAATAATATTATATATATTATAGCAAGTAATATCTATTGCAATAACTTTAAGAGAATGTCAGTGATGTTACATAAATAGTCCTGTTATGTACACAGAATGTAGAGTTTGCTGTACAAAGTCACTTAGTTCTCCAAATGAAAATTTTTTTCTTAATAAAATTAAGAGGACTCTAGTGCTAAAAGTATTTAAAATTTAACTCAATTTATTATTTATTTTGAGATAACCCATTTAGAAAATTCTAAGGCATTATCAAATAAGTTATTTTTTGTGAGTGCCTCTCCTTGGAAAAATATGCATTTCTTATTTGTACATTACAGATTACTCACTTGAACTGTTTTGAAATAATTTTGAAAAATGTGACCAAGTACTTTTAGCACTAGGATATTCATAATAAATTTAAAAGGAAACTTTAGATAAGAAACCACTTACATTGGAAGCTGGGCAATTATTAACCCTTCATTGGTTTCCAAGTTCTTTTAAAAAAGAATGAATAGCAAAATTCTATATTATAATAATTTAAATAATATTGAAAATATATCATGTGTGATTATTCTTTTTATTATTAAATATCACCTATGCTTTTTATACTTGTAACATTAAAAATGTATAGATGCTATCCTACAAGGAGATATTTCTTATGTTTACAATAGACTCAATAGTATTTACAGTAACACAGTTTCATTTCAAATGCTTTAAGAGCCTTTGAAGATATTTTGAATTTTGCAATATACATTTTAATATTTTATT
The DNA here is from genome assembly GCA_964033795.1 of Lymnaea stagnalis. NCBI lineage: Eukaryota > Metazoa > Mollusca > Gastropoda > Lymnaeidae > Lymnaea > Lymnaea stagnalis. Next base: position 1,350,798 of record CAXITT010000073.1, read on the forward strand.
TAAACATTTTTGGATAATACAAAATAATGAAACTTTTTAACACTGGAAAGCAATTAGACAAAAGACACAGAGCATTTGATAAATAAGAGACGTAAAAACACTATCACAATAAATAATATATGATGGAGTGTATTTCAATTACAATTGATCCAGTTTGGTAATTTTGAAATAAAATGCTGTTAGAATTTCCCAGATTTAAAAAAGAAATTTAAAAAATTATGACTAAAATTTTGATTTAATCTTAACCACCAATTGATTCCAAGTATAAGATTAAGAAATTTCAGTTCTACATTTTACAAAAACAGCTGAGTGTAGTTAGTTCACAACTGCAATCTTGAAATCGAAATTAAGCCCCCTTCCAAGTTAAAAATTTAAAATTATTAGTACAGTACCGGTACCAAAATTACTGAAATCTGCAATCAAACAAAAATGACCATGAATTACACAGAACTCAATTTAACAGGCTAATTAAACATTCAGATTAAGACAGACATCTTGTGAATAAGAACACTGCACCTGGTACCCCAAACTTAGTATTTTTTTAAATACCTAAAAGACAAAAAATGGTTGCACAAGTCTTAAGAATTTATGCAGGTTGGTGTGTTATTACATTTAAAGTTGCACTTGTTATGGTGCTTAGATCTTTTCAAAGTTTTAAATTAGGTATAATTAGTTATTAAAAAGTGTTCAAAAAAAAGTATGGGTAATGTGAAACAATTTACCCCTTGAACTAAGATATATAACTTTTTAATGTGAATCAATTTACCCCTTGAACTAAGATATATAACTTTTCAGTTTAACAGTTTAAGTTATCTAGAATAGGGAATATAGAACTATTTTAAACAATACTGAGAAATGTATGAAAATTTACAAGTCAACTTCATATCGCAACTACTAGTGGTAAACAAAGGTAATGAGGTGATTATTTTATCCCAAAAATTGTAAGTGTTTTCTTAATATTGTCAGCTATTGTATATTTCCACAGTGCACCTGGAGAGATCACTTGGAGAAATTAAAAACTTGGAATTTAATTGAAAAGGCTGTTATTTAAAGTATCTGGATAACTCTGTTCTACTGTATTTTGCCATAAAAAATTTCAGGACATGAAAAGCTAATATTTAAAAGAATTGATAGATTTGAAAATTTAAAAAAAAGGGGGAGATTTCTAAACACTTAACACAAATCAAATGGTTGAAAAGGCAAATTTAAAATACTAAAAGCCTCATTAATTAAAACTTTTAAGTATAAATGAGAAATTTTTTAATAATCTACCAGTACTTTTTAAACCACATTTCTCTAAAGCTAAAAAAAAAATATACACCAACTTTGGAATGAGTCTGAAGTTTTGAAAATCCACATTCAGTACATTAATTAAGCTTTTTCCGTTTTCAGTTTTTTACTTTTTTGAGATTTTGAATCCCCTTCTTCTGATTCATTATCAGAGCCAGAGATCTCACTTTCTAGTTTTCTTTTATTGCTCAAAGTTAAGTCATTTGATGTTCTGGATTCAACATCACTGACACTATCTTTAGCATCATTTAAACAAGATTCACTATTATCAATGTGAACTTTATTATTAAGATCTCTTACGTCCTTAGCAGAAGCAATTTTAATGTCAACATTTTCTTTTTCACCACTATCATCAATGTCCAATAGCTCAGTACTTTTTATTGTCTTGTCCATTACCGGTAACACATCTTCAATATCATTGTCTGAAATCGTTTCTTCTTTTACTTTATCATTATCGTCAATTTTCACCCCTTCATCACTGGTGTCCTTACTACCGTCTGATTCTGAAACTTCAGCACTTTCTGCTTTTTTTTCAGCAACAACTTTTTTCATTTTCATATTCGCCAATTCTTTAGCCAAATTATCGTTGTACTTTTTTACTTTGCAAGCTGGTCCCATTCTAGGTTTTTTCCCAAAGAGTTTCGGAGCAACACTGGATTTAATTTTATTTGCAGAACCATCGTCATCTGAGTCAGATATCTCAACAAGAATCTGCTCGGAATCTTTGAATGGATATGGACGTTTTGTCCAACGTTCAACTACATCTTTATCAAGTTTGCTAACTTTGACACTAAACTTTCTCAAGTGCTTGTCCCTTAAGTGTTTCACATAGTATGCAGGATGGAAACCAGTTTCATTGCACATGCAGCAGTCACGAGTACCACTGGGTGAAGAAAGACAGGTATGTTTCATAAGTGATGCTTTGTCAATGACAACCATTCCACATTTCATACATGTATGGTGCATCCGCATGCAGTGGCGAGTGAGATCCACATTCCGGCCAAAGTTAAGGTTACATAGAACACACACACTGCCTTTCACTAAACTATTGTTTCCACCCTTCTTTTGATTTGATGCTGTTTTTGCAGGTGGGGCTGCAATAGGTGCACCAGTGTTTGATCTAAGTGTGCCTGTAAGAGGATCAACATTTCCATGGGCCTTAGATATATGTCGCTCACACTCTTGACGAGAACTGAAATGTCCTCCACAGAACATGCACATGAGAGCATTAATATAGTGCTGCATTTCTCTATTATGTACTATTCGCATGTGAAGGAGCAAATTGAGTACATGATGACCACAAGAGATGCATTTGCCAACTACTCCTCGTGCTTGTTTCTCTTCTTTATGCGAATCAATATGCTTATGAATATGCTTTCGAAGACCTTGTGCTGTCCAAAATCTAACATAGCATGTGGCACAATACAAAGGAGCCTGAATTCTTTCAAATAAATTGAAGGGCAAATCTATCCGATGAGCATAGAAAAAATGGATGCGAAGTGCTTTGCGATCTTTAACATAGCCGCTACAGATTTCACAGACCTCAAAACCACTAGGTGCCCCCCCTGATTGTGCACCAGCAGGGGCTGATCCAGGATTTGGGGGTCTGTTATTCAACATACTAGCAACAGTTGGACGGGAACCCTTAGTGTTAGCATTATAACGTACAGGTTGTGGCTGCCCTGGCAACTTTCCTGGTAATGGCATTCTGCCTCCTGGTGGTGCATTGAAGCGTTGCGCCAGGGCTGCCGTTTGTAGTTTTTGCTGCTGCATTTTTCTTGCCGCAATAGCAGCTGCATTCTTTTGAGCAGCTAAGGCCTGAATCTGGGCTTGTTGTCGTCTAGCTTCTGCAAGGGCTGCTTGCTGTTGAGCATGTTTTTGCTGTAGAAGTTTCAAGTTCTTAGGAATAACAGGTTTGTAAAAAATATTTTCTAGGCACAAGTTTATTTCTGCTCCAGAAAGGCAACCAGGGTGAAGATTAAACAAAGGCCGAAACTGTTTGATACATCGCTGCTTATGCAAAATGAGCTTCTGCTCTTGATTATTTTCATATGGACACATATCACATTCATAAAAGGCTTTCTTATCAGGGAGCTTTGGTTGGATTGCATGAACTGATTCCAAATGAAACTTAAAAGCCATCGTCTGCCTTGTGGCAAAGTTGCAGTGTGCACAGCGCAAGTTTTTATTGTCCTCATGTGGAAATTGCTTGTGTAGATACATAACATTATTAGATTCTGTCTGAAAATTACATCCTTTGCAATGCTTTTTAAGCTTCAATTTCAGATGGCCAATGGACGCATAAAGGTCCTTTTCAATTTCTTTAAGCTTTTCAAGGTCATCCCTTTCTTTATCAGTAAGTTTCTCATCATCATTTTTTGATTGAATCTTCACTAATTCATGGTACACAGATTCCTTAACTAAATTTGAACCTATGTCAAATAAAAATTTAGCTAGTGGCCCTAGCTCACTTCCTGCATTTGGTTTGAAATACTTGGGTCGAGTGTTAACCCTGTTTTGAATTTCCCATCTTATAAGCTCAATCTGATCCAAACTGGATTTTGGTTTGGGCGGGGCAACAGAAGGTGTCAGCAATGACACACCTGGGGGAGCTTGACCCTGAATGCCAGAGTTAAAAACAAAGCCAGGTGGTAAACTAGGCATTCCAGTTGCCATGAATCCACTTTTACCAGGCTGTGTTGAGGCTGCAAGACTATGCACCAATGCTGGATTGTGAATACTGTTGGTTGCTATGAGATTGCCTGTGGTTGCAGTAAAACCTTGACTATTATTGCTGTGTGTGGACACTGTCAAAGCAGCAGGTATGAAGACAACATTCTGAGATACTTGGGTCTTATTTGTGTTATTTATTTGTATCACTTTAGATTCCCCAATAATCTCAATGTCATCATTTGCTGAATCCGAGCGTTCTGAATGCTTAATCTTTTTCTTGTCAGGGGCCTTCTCAGGGGAAGCAATGATTACTGGATCACTTTCTTCCCCTCCTGAGGGACATCTATTTTTGTTTTCTTTTTCACTATCTGCTCCCTTTTCTTTTGGTAATGACATCTCAGATTTTTTTTCAGACTTTTCAGAAGTACCCTTTTCTTGATTATCATCATTGGAATCACTGCTTACATTTTCACATGCTTCAACATCTCCACTTGAATCATCTGAGTCACAATTCACAATATCTGTATATTTTCCACTGTCTTTTACCTCCGACGAACTCTCCTGTTCACAGTCACTATTGTCAACATCAGCCTCAAGTTTAGATTTTTTCGTTGGGTCGAGCTTTTGCTCTTCCTCTTTAAAAGCTTTGTTTTCTTTACTTGGACTTCTAGTTTTCTTTTTCTGGATACTTTCATCAGGACTCTTCAATGTTTCATTGTCAGATAATTTACCATTGACACTTTTATTGTCTTCCTCATTATCACCATTCAAAAGCTCAGTTGAGTCATTTGAATCAACTTCGGCTTCTTTGGCAACAGAACCATTCCGAGCCATGCTTTTTTCTGACAAACTTCCTGAAGATAAAACCTCTAATTCTTCTTGCTCATCTGTGCCATTGTTCATGTGTTTTTTTATTGCTGTAGTGGGAGTATCACCTTTGGAAGCCATCTGAAAAAAAAAACAACAAAAAAATATATAAAAAATGTAAGAAAATTCACTTAAATATACCCTGTAATAAAGAGTAATAATTTTCTAAATTTCACACTAAGGGGTGTTAAAAAAACATATTAGGAATGTAAAATGATCTGTTGTGCACAATTTGAAATGGCAATTTCCAATAAATGTTACTTGCAACCATCTGAAACAAAGCTTAATTATTTTGCATTATAATTTGTCGGTGGTCACGACTGAAAGCATGACAAATTAAAGTAGAATATGATAACATAAAATAAATGCTTCAATGATAGTAACAAGGATCTTTGTTCACTTCAGTTGTTTCTCTTTCTGAATCAAAATCTTTCAAGTCTTCATGGTGTCTAAAACATAGCATCCATATCCTGACAATTTGCCATTGAAATTGTTTCCACCTGGAAGAACACTTCACAATGTTTGAAAACTATTTGGTTTTGAATGAGGCCCATTCAAAATAACTGCTAAGATCTAACTTTTGTAGAAAATATTTTCCAATTTATAAATATCTTAAGGTTATATAAGTGTTGTACATCAAAACGTAATGTTTTTTTAAGTGACCACTAGTAAAAGTTGTGGACAAAAGTTTTTTAAGATATAGGGAATAGGGTTTGGACAGCAGCTGTATATTTCTCTTTGACTATTATAGATTTTGAATACTAAATTGCCTTTTCACATTTGTGCCAACTTATGATATAGATACCAATGCCACAACTTTAATAGTAAAATTAAGAATAATTTAGGGCATAACATAGAGATCTTTAGTCAATAAGATTTTAAACCTAAGACGTGGATAGTGGATAGAAGACCCAGAATGCTAATGATTTTGAAAATTACTTGATAAGTGTTTCTTTTTGGAGGAATGAAAGCCTACAAATAATTTTGGGGGGGGGTGGGGTCGCAATCCAGATTTATATTTCTCGGTATACAGCATTATTTATTTTTGCCATAAATTGCTTTTGAATATTCAGGCAGTACGGCCCCCTGTATTTCTCTACCCCTGCTATTTACCATAGTTATGACGTGTTACACTCAAATGATAGAAATAACTAATGTAAATTCTCAATAAAAAAAATTAGACCACTTCATACAACAGTAATCTAGAAGTCTGTATTAATGGCAAACTGTAGCTATTGTTAACTATTTCAGCTATCAAGGGTTATTAAGTTATTAAGTCCATGGGAGATGCGTTCCTTGGCAGAAAGTGATCGCATATTTTCCTCTTTCAAACAAATATTAAAAAGAATGCCCAATGTCCATCAGTTGCATAGTTCTATGTATTAAAATATTTTACAAAGTGCACAATGAAACTATATAATTTGGCTCACCCAACACATTATTTTTCATACACATTAAAAAAGCAAATTTCAGAACGAGTATTTTAAGTGATCTAGGTTCACGGTATTCCTAAATTAAGAAAGGAAATGTATGCTATGGCCAATATTAGCACATACCATTATATTGATGCAATCTTTATGCGTCTCATATCCCAATGCACTATGTTCAGTCATTGAGGCCAATGTCTTTTGGGGAAGTTTCTTCCAACTAATCATAGCCTCTGCAAAGTTGTACTCTTCATCTCTAACACAATTTAGAGCATCTATTTTAGCCTGTAATTTTCCACGATAACCAGGTTTAGGTGGCTTGAGTGTATCTCCCTCAACCAAATTTCCTATGCCATGACGTTTCTTAAATTCCTCCAACCATTCAATGCTAACCGTAAATGAAGGATCTCCACCAAGCTTTTTATTCACTGCAATGGCTTTCTTGATTACTAAGGGCCCTGACAAAAGAATGCCTTTGTTTTGTTTTTTAGAAAACCATCGATACAGTGCAGTATCTAGTTGTTCATCTAAAGGAAGCTTATTACGATCTTTAACATAACAGTCAGTGGGTTCTACTTCTGATGCATGGCTTTCAATTTTGTCTGCATCATGCTTTATGTCGTTTACTGTTGATCTTCCTATTCCATAATCCAAAGCTATACTTGAAGCACTTTCACCATTTCTTAGACGGTTAATTATTTCAATTTTTTGGGATAATCTCAACACTACACGTTTTCGTTTCTCTGCCATTTCAATTTAGCTTGCCTAAAAATAAAGTTAAAGAACTATAGGAAAAAATAAAAAATAAAGTGCTCAAATGAATTATGTGGTGGCATTGGCAGCAAATTAATAGAAAAACGACACAGAGATGTTACAGAAGTAACAGTGGAAGTGGTTAAATAAGTCTGACATGTCAGAGGTTGATTAGATAGTGCAAGTGGTATAATAACTAATAAACTTACTCACAGAAAGCTGATCCCTTGCAACTAACAAATTATAATATATGTTCCAATTTGTTGAATTTTAACGGCACTAAAACTATTTGCACTTAATTCTTATAAGCCTTAAACAGAGCCTCCAAGTTGTAATTAAATTACTAATAAAAGCCAAATAAAATAAACACTAATTACAATTTTAGAACAAGAGGGCAGGCCTCACTCTCATCTCATTTATTTTACTTCCATTTGCCCATTTCCATGAAAAAAGTACAATTAAAGTTTCAGCTAGTTTCACTCTCAGTATATGATTAGATTAACAATAATTATTGTAATTTTGACATCTAAGTCCAAAAATAACTCAATAAATATCTAATTCACACTACTGTATGCCTAACTAATAATCTTTTTATCAAATCATCTCATAAATATTATTTTGGCCTATCCTACTTAAGGACCACAAATTGCAATGAGGAAAAATGTTTGTTTTACTTAGCTTGGACGTAGTCTTAACACTACAGCTAAATACAGGTTTTATTAAACTAGTTAGTAGTGACTACTGATAGTGAGGCGTACACACACTAAGTATGGTGGTAGTAGTAGAACATAATTTAAGAGCCTAGGCAAAATCTTAATGTATATTAGACTAGGCCTACTAAGTACTAAATTTAAAATGAAATGCAATTGCATGTTTCCTGTAGAGCCTAAGTTTATTTATGGCAATTATAGCCTTTAACTTTAAATTAGTGCTGGTAGTGGAAACTCCACTTTCCCCCATCCACCATCATGGTTTTATATAATTTAAAGTCAATATCAAAGAGTTTTTTTTGCTGAATGCTTGAACATATACCTGTACTCAAAATGTATATTTTCATTCTGATTTGTGATTTCAGTCAGCTGCGAGTTCTGATAAAAGTTTAGGCTTATAAATATGCCAATATGAATCAAAACAGGAAAAAATTGGTAAAGTATGTATTCAAACACAAGGTCAAGTCAAGGCAGCTTTTTCAACATAGTTCAAAATAGACAAATCACACTGTAAAATGCCTTGGCAAGAAAGCAAGCTGTTTAACCACACCGATTTTGAAAAAATTTCAATTAATAAAACATCTTAAATCAAAAGGGACCAGTTTGCGAATAGAACATATTTTCAAATTTGGAAGAAGATCATAAGTCCAAACTGCTGGAGTTTTTAAATCATTCTCAAACCAATAGGCCTAATAAATGTCCAGCTTATTTACTCCATCATTATCATTCATGGAAAACTGATGTTTAGTGTGTAATGTATTTGGTAAAAATCAAGGGCATTAAGTAAGAACAAAACATTTCTAAGAGTAAGAGTGATAGGCCCCTAAACAAATAGAACAACAAATTGGAAGGCTGGAGATCCTCTAGTGCAGTCTATAATTTTAACAATATTTTTCTTCCATTTTGCTCTCAGAGAGGTAAAGTTTATTTTATTTTTTGAAGGACACTTCAAATCAACCTTACTTGCAGCTTTCCATATGCTATTTTTAAATACATTTTATTGTTCCCTTTTCGATACAAATAATTTGATATACATATTACATGGAGAAGATTCATGTGGGGATAATATTTCACTATTACATATGCAGATTTGGCTGAATAAGGTCAAAAGTCTTAAAAGTACAGCAGAATTTATTTTAAGATGTATGTTTGAACTCAGACTGTTTGGGTGGTCACAGAAATTTGTAATGGCATAAATAAATTCAAGTCTCTGCTCTTTTTCAATAGCTCTCTCAAAGTCTTATACTTATACCAGTTTTAGTTACTTTTATACTATACATGATGTCTTAAAATCAATGAACAGAAAGAGTTTCAGGCTTCAGGTAATCCCAAAATAATTCACCAAAAAAAAAAAAAAAATCATAAACTTCTTCAGAATTGACATTCATACAACTATGAATTTGGTATCAATGAATTGCTTTTTTCAGACCCTATCTAACCAACTAGCTCTTAACGTCTTAACGCCCTGTAACTATAACTGCATTTTGAAAAATGTGTCCCAGTAACTATTCTGTAGTTTGTCACTGTCACACACACGAGAAAAGTAAACGCTCTCCTGCTCCTCTAACTCTAGTCCATGGTGTCGATTATTGTTAAATATAAATCAAACAAATAATTATGTTCCTTTCCATTACAGACCCATTTTTAGTACCGTCGGTTAATTAAAATGAATATTCCATGTTGATACTAATAAAAACAAAACTCGATATTCCACTACGGAATGTGCGATACTACAAGGAGGGGAGGAAATCACTAGTATTTTACCAGTATGTCAAATTGCAGACCGGTGTTTACCCATCATGCGTTTTGCTTCACCGTCCGCTTTCGCCGAAACCATTTGATGGTATAATCGTAATTTCGATATTGACGATGGCGATATATTCGATATTAAAACATGTAATTCACTGTTTTGTTAACACGCTTACCATTTAACTCTAAAGAATGTTATAATCCGGGAAACCAAATCTACAACCCTGAAAAAGTCGTGACACCCATGACAACTTTTCAGTACGATTGGCAAAATATGGCGGAGTCCTATCACGTGATTAAGAAGGCGCCCAACACTGTAGCCGACAACGTCAGAGGATCTGCATAATTACCTTTTTAACCAATGAAATCAAAGATAACATGTGCGCATGCGCCTATTTCCTCTCTTCATTTCTCCTCAATTTCTTCCTCCTCACCTCCTCAGTCTCGTGTGTCACTCTTCTATCTCATATAGGCGGGCTTGTGGGTAGATTGTAACACGTTTTCATGGGCAGAAATATCGCTACGCCATGCTGACGTAATAGTCGAGTTCGGGAGAACATGGACATAGTATCCTCATTGGCCACTTCCTCTCCAAAAAATAAAAAAAAAATAAATAAAATCTGCATTTAATAAAATACAAGTGGACAATTATTCCAACATTTTTATATTATAATGGGCTTTCTGGCTTTTAATGAATGACGTATACCAGCATGGTATTTCAATTAGGTTTTTTCAAGAGCGTGTGAAAGGCGTTTTAAGGTCTCAGCATTGATTGAATTTAAAATGTGGTCCAGAGGACATAGAGAGTAAGAACCGCTCCTGGATTTATCGTCTTTCTTTTGCTATCTTTGATTAGCAATTTTTTTTAAAAAAAGTGAGCCTTGTCCAAGACGTCCGAAAGCGTAGTGGAAACTTAGCTTCAATATAATAGATAGTTACTATGTAGGTCTACGGCATCATTGGTCAAAACTGGCATTGGTGACAACTATCTGGAAATAACCTTCTAAATCACAAGGACATAGATCTTGCCCCCAACCACGATGAGAAGAATGGTTTGGTGTGACTGGACCGGGGCACAACCTGACGAGAGCCAACGTGGATAATATTTAGAAGTGGAGGTTCGGGGGAGACTGGTGACCATAGCCAAATATAAGACGGATGGACGTATCTTAATTGATTGGATCCAGCAAAGATTAATTTGTTTTATTTTTTTCTTTAATGCAAGTGTTTGGGGGAAGGGTTTTTAGCTTTTTCTAATCTCTGAGCGGAGTTTTGTCGCCTTTCTTATAATAAATTTAAATGTTCCCTTTTATCCAAATTCTATGTCCAACCGAGTTTGCCACTCTAAGCATCTGCATTTATTGCCCCCCCCCCCCAACCCTTTTTAAACCCGTGTTTGGTATTTCTCCTTCCCTTTTCCCCCATCATTTGGAAGGGGTAAGGGTTGGAGGAGGAAGGATGAACAAAATCCTCTAGAAATAAATACAAAGTGTGACGTCATTTTCAGCATCGAGAGTATTTTTCGTTGACACGGGCAAATGGGGAAATGAAATTACTTCCTCTAAATAAAAAAGGAAAGAAAGTAGACATTGAAACCCAAATGTCGACTCATTTCAGCTCACGTGTTATCGATGCTCCCCTAGGTAATTTGACTGAGTTGTAAAAGGGGGGTGTGGGGGGGGGGGCTGGGTGTGGGTAAAGCCTTCATAGTCATTCAAATTTGAAAAAAACAAAAAAAAAACATTCAGAATCGGGTTTTGACCAGGTTAGTGCACCACGAACATTGAAACGTTTCATGGTATGGGGGAGTCACAAAACATGTCCTGGTATGGGGGAGTCACAAAACATGTCCCGGTATGGGGGAGTCACAAAACATGTCCCGGTATGGGGGAGTCACAAAGCATGTCCCGGTATGGGGGTGTCACAAAACATGTCCCAGTATGGGGGAGTCACAAAACATGTCCCGGTATGAGGGAGTCGCATAACATGTCACAATATGAGGGAGTCGCATAACATTTCATAGTATGAGGGAGTCGCATAACATTTCACAGTATGAGGGAGTCACATAAAATGTGACAGTATGAGGGAATCGCATGTCACAGTATGACAGTGTTGCATAACGTGTCCCATTATGAGAGAGTTGCACAACATGTCACAGTATGAAGGAGTCCCTTAACATGTCACAGTATCAAGGAATCACATAAAATGTCACAATATGAGTTTCGCCCGGGATATAGAAAATCACGGAAGATTGCAATAAATAGTAACTGCTATTCTTACCGAAGTCTAAAATCGGAATGTTCTTCATCCAGTGGATGGCCATAAGCTTCTTTCTACCACCCCATCCCCCAAAATCGGCGAGCCACAGTGGAAGATACATAATAAAATAGTGAAACGACATCTTGTGGTGCCCTCGCTACCAGTTAAACGGGTGCCCTCGCTACCAGTTAAATGGGTGCACTCGCCACCAGTTAAACGGGTGCCCTCGCTACCAGTTAAATGGGTGCCCTCACTACCAGTTAAACCGGTGTCTACGGCATATGAAGACGCTGTAGTTGCATTTGAACCTTGAACTTTAGCTCGAATCATTCACGTCGTCATGAGCTATAGAGAATATTTTCAGGTTTATAATTCGTGAAAATTATTGGATAAGGACTTTTGATGCCAAATAAACTCTTCTTTCTTTTAAAAGAAAAAAGAAAAAAAAAGAACTTTCCATAATGTTAATTGATCCGTCGTTTGAAACCTCGTGTAAACAAAATAGTATAATTTTTGAATGGCCAGATCCATTCATCCAAATGATGATAAACTCAAACTGTGGATTGCCCTGATGGCGTCTAGGTCTATGAACCTAAGAGTTCCCAAATTTAGTTATGTTCATACTCACAGTGACCATAAACAAAAACATACGTTTCAAATATCTACCAGGACCAGAAGTATAATCGTATTGACCCCCCCCCCCACCCCGGCCCCCACTTCTCAGCACCAACCTCCAACCCCTAAAATATAATAACCATATGTCAGCACCCGTAGGCCCAGCCAACCTCCCTCCCTTAACCAGTGAAGAGCTCGGGTTGGTGTAAGGCGGCAGTGGGAGAGACCACCAGCGCCACCACCGCCGCTGGATGTTGCCCTACTCCCCCAAGCCTCTCTCGCTACTCTCTACTCCCCTCTCTCTCTCTCTCTCTATCACTCCTCTCCAGCGTGTTGCGACACGTCTCAAAAACTTGGACACGGTGTGTTGTGCACCATGAACTAGATTGCCGGATGTGGCGGGGAGAGGTCGGCTAAAGGATCAAAGGCGTATCCTCGTGGTGATACAGAGAGAGGTTAATTTAATATTTTGCTAGCGCTAGATGAAAATATAATATACCATTTTAAACAAAACAAAAAAAGAAAAGTTTAAAATGAAAACGCAAAAAATGTTTAACCTTTGTTGTCAATGTCCTATCTGTCATATTCTAATAAATGTTAACTTTGTAACTGTAGGCGTATTTAGTGCACCAAAGAGGTGGACACCGATGCCCCGATTGACCCGGACAGAACCCACCGCAGGCTTTGGGGTATTCGGCGGTGTAACGCCCGTGACAGGCCTTGCTATTGAAGAGTAGAACACGCAAGGAGGAGAGGAGAGGGGGGGGGGGGGCAGAATAGGGTCTGTCCACATTCGCCGAAAAAAATATGGCCAGATAAGTATCAACAATGAGACCATTTCGAATAGATATTATTGCATAATGTCGACGATTTTCAGTAAATATGAGAGTGCGAGTTTTGAGTGCACGCGCTCACCATCCCACACACAGTCTTCTACTACAGTGCCGTGCAGGAAGCTTACTTTAAACAGAAACAACTTTAAATGCACTCATTATTATATGAAGAAGTAAAACTCTGAAAGACAAGACTTTTCTCTTGGCCTTGATGTTCATCATATGTTCATTTAAAGACACCAAAAAGACATGGTGTCTCGGCTTATAGTTTAAATAATCAAATGCAATTCTTGACTTGGAGGAACGATTCTTACTTGTTGGGCAGTGGCAACGCTTCTTACTTGTTGGGCAGTGGCAACGCTTCTTACTTGTTGGGCAGTGGCAACGCTTCTTACTTGTTGGGCAGTGGCAACGCTTCTTACTTGTTGGGCAGTGGCAACGCTTCTTACTTGTTGGGCAGTGGCAGCGCTCCCGCTATCAGACGAAATCTACTCTACAGCCGTAGAATAATTGTATATTTACCTAGGCTAGAACTCGCCCGACTGTCTTGCTGGGGGTTAGACACGTGGACTTGTTCAGTGAAGTACTCAGATTTCAGAATAATATGTAAATGTTCAGTCTACTCGTTTCCTAAATGTTCAGTCGACTCATATCCTAAATGTTCAGTCTACTCATATCCTAAATGCTCAGTCTACTCCTATCCTAAATGCTCAGTCGACTCATATCCTAAATGTTCAGTCTACTCCTATCCTAAATGCTCAGTCGACTCATTTCCTAAATGTTCAGTCTACTCCTATCCTAAATGCTCAGTCGACTCATATCCTAAATGTTCAGTCTACCCATTTCCTAAATGTTCAGTCTACTCCTATCCTAAATGCTCAGTCGACTCTTATCCTAAATGTTCAGTCTACTCCTATCCTAAATGTTCAGTCTACTCATATGCTAAACGTTCTGTCTACTCATATTCTACACGTTTATCCTAATCAAATCCTATTTGTTCAGTCTATGGATATTCAAAATGTTCAGTAAATACTCCTGTGGAGTAGCCAGAGTTTTGTACCGCTCGGGGCGGTCTTTGATATCTGCGCTCCCAATTGAGGAAAACTACAATTACGTACAGAATTCCCATACACAATATTTATAAAAATTATATAAAGTGGACTAAAAATTCCGCCCCAAAATAAGTGCCACAGGGGGCCCGGACCTCCCCATCTTCCTACGCCCCTTGTCTATTCATATCCTAAATGTTCAATCTACTCATATCCCAAATGTTCAATCAACTCATATCCCAAATGTTAAATCTACTCGTATCCTAAATGTTCCGTCTACTCATATCCTAAATGTTTAATCTACTCTAATCCTAAATGTTCAATCTACTCATGTCCTAAATATTCAATCGACTATTATCCTAAATGTTCAATCTACTTTTATCCCAAATGTTCAATCTACTCATATCCCAAATGTTCAATAAACTCCTATCCCAAATGTTCAATCTACTCTAATCCCAAATGTTCAATCTACTCATATCCCAAATGTTCAATAAACTCCTATCCTAAATGTTCAATCTACTCTTATCCCAAATGTCCAATCTACTCATATCCCAAATGTTCAATAAACTCCTATCCTAAATGTTCAATCTACTCATATCCTATGCCTATGACGATGGGTTCAAGCTAATCACATGCTAAATGTTCAGTCTAATTTGAGAGTGAGGAGGAGTACCGTTACTAGCAAAGTAGTAAGGATCGCCTCATTGTAAAAATAAATATCGTCACGACTTAAGTTATTTCAGTAAGAATTATGTCTTTGGGCAGAGAAGGCGCAGAGCGACACAGAGAAGGCGCAAGGCGACACAGAGAAGGCGCAGAGCGACACAGAGAAGGCGCAGAGCGACACAGAGAAGGCGCAGAGCGACACAGAGATGGCGCAGAGCGACACAGAGAAGGCGCAAAGCGACACAGAGATGGCGCAGAGAGACACAGAGAAGGCGCAGAGCGACACAGAGAAGGCGGAGAGTGACTTAGAGAAGGCGTAGAGTGACTTAGAGAAGGCGTAGAGCGACACAGAGAAGGCGGAGAGTGACTTAGAGAAGGCGGAGAGGGACTTAGAGAAGGCGGAGAGCGACACAGAGAAAGCGCAGAGCGACTTAGAGAAGGCGGAGAGTGACTTAGAGAAGGTGGAGAGCGACACAGAGAAGGCGCAGAGCGACACAGAGAAGGCGGAGAGTGACTTAGAGAAGGCGGAGAGCAACACAGAGAAGGCGCAGAGCGACACAGAGAAAGGGCAGAGCGACACCAATCATTTTCAATAAATGGGTCAATTTTTGTAACTGTTTGTCAGGAATTTTGTGGGTTTGTTTTTTACCCAGAGTGTTTGTCCAAAAATCATTGACCCGGAACTATTCACCGAGAAATGTGTATCGGTACTCTTGACCAATCACCCGGGTCTATCTCCCTGGAAACTTGACCTAGTCTTTTATTGACATGAAACTGTTTACTCGAGACTGTTCACCAAGATGGTTTTTACCACCAACAGTTTACCCAGACCGGTCTAGCCCCTAACTATTTACCCATAACGGTTTACCCCTAATTGTTTACACAGAACTGCTTACTCCTGTTTACACCAACGGTTTACTCACAACAGTTTATCCGGAACTGTTTACTCCCAACAGTGTTCATCAACCCCGGTGCCAGTCCCGGTCAAGGGAAACACGACATGCCAATGTCCCATTCTTACTCTGGCCAGTACTGGACTGTCTTAAATGTTGTCTAGGGCAGTCTAGGGTTAGGCACTTACAGCTGATATAGTTAGAAGTCAGAAGCTTCCCCCCCCCCCAAACCCTTGCGCCACCTCTCCGAAACAAACACAAGAGGAGGCGATTGCCAGTAAAATAATGAACTACCAGATTTAATATTATCTTTCAGTGCAGCGGTTCCCAAACTGTGGTACGCGTATCCTCGAGGGTACGCGGTGGTCCGGATCTTGGGGTTAGTTAAAAAATGATATCGGTAATGGGTTAATGGCGAAAACGGCATAAATATTTTTTTTTTTTTTTTTTTTTTTGGGGGGGGGGGGGGGTTTCCTTTACAGCTATTCACTTACGAGCAGCTTATTTCAATATAGGATGGGGAGGGGAAGGAAAATGGGGGGGGGGTGGGGTGGGGTGGATTTACTCTTAAATGAAAATTCTAATCAAGGGGTACGGGAGAAATAAAAATTTGAGAGCCGCTGATTTAGTGTATGAGAAAATCAGAATATTGAAAAATTGAGATAGAGCGAGAGAAAGATAGAGAGAGGGAACGAGAGAGAGATTGAGAGAGATTGAGAGAAAGACAGCGAGAGAGAAAGAGGGAGAAAAGGGAGAGAGAGAGATGGACAGAAAGAAAGAGACACACAGAGAGAGAGAGAGAGAGAGAGAGAGAGAGAGAGAGAAAAAAGGTGATCGAAAGAGGAGATAAAGAGATCAGAATGAAATAAAGAGAAACGGAGAGATTGACATGGAGAGAAACAACGAGACGAGAGAGGGGTGAGTATGATCAGAGAGTGAGGAAGAGAAAGAAGTAGAGCATTTCAGATGCTCTGCTTCGCAGCGCCAGTGGCGTAGGAGGGGGGGGTGTTGAGAGACGGAGCGCCCCAAGCGACACGGTTTTTTTTTTTTTCTTTTTATGGAGAAGTTGCGTCACTGAGGGCCAACTGCAGAGTTGTTTTCGTGGAAGGGAGCGGGGGAAAGGGTGGCTCTCCGAGGGCGGCACCAACCCTGGCTACTCGACTGGGCAGTGTGTCTATCAGCGCCAAAATTAGGCATATTAATGGCGACCAGAATAAGCCTTACCTCTGCCGAACCTCGCCCAACATGAAATAAATTCATTCCGTTTGTGGCACCCTCGAGGGTGTACGCTTTTGGCCCCAGCTAAGATTCTAGACCATAAGAATCTATATAGTCTTACTAGATATGCACAGAATCAAAGGAAAGAGAACCATCTTAATATATTTGTTGTTCATAGTATAGCAAAAAGGTGCCGACTCTGTCATTTGTACGGAGCCGCTATGCCCCCCCCCCCCGAGCTAAAATGGGAGGGGTCTGAGGAAAGGGCGCAGTGAGCACACCTTTATTTTGGAGCACACTTGAATTTAGTTTTGCACCATTCTACATACCTAATTGGAGAGCAACAGAAGAGACGCCAGAAAAAAAAAAATTAGGTTTTCTCTTGACCCGTGGTTGTATACTTGTGTAGATACACTAAATAGGATATTTCAAGTTATTGCTAAATATTCATGTGGCTTTATGTTTTTATGTAAACTATTTGTTTCGTTGAACGACTTCATTCATTAATGTTTTTTTTAAAAATATAACTATTCCCATACGAAACGAAAGCTGTCAAAAAAAAAAAAAAAAAAAAAAAAAAAAAAAAAAACAAAAAAAAAAAAAAAAAAAAAAAAAAAAAAAAAAAATTTTTAAAAATATAACTATTCCCATACGAAAAGATAGCTGTAAAAAAAAAAAAACAAACAACAAAAACAAAAAAACCCACAAAAAACCACACAAAAAAAACACAAGAATGATCTTTCCTGAGTATGAGCTAGTTATACCAGATTTAAAAAAAAGAAGAGATAAGGCTGTTTCAAAGAGAATTGCAGAAACTGTCTATATTTCATAAATGGCAATTAAAAAAAAAATTGCATATGATGAGCAAACAATTGCAACATAACTTTAAAAAAAAAAAAAAAGGAAAATGATATTATACAATAAACAACCTGTGCTACTTATAGAGCATGCGGCTCTTTAGCGACCTGAGTGCGGCTCCGCCAGCCGGCCTTTGGACTCCGAAAAACATGGTTCTAGGCAAACAAGTTCTGGATGAGAAATACGGCGCTAAAATTTTATTTTGTTTGTAAATCGCCCTGCTGATGATTTTTGGCTCTTTTGACTGACGAGTTTTCCGACCACTGATCTAGAACATACGTCTTTAAACTCCTAGGGATGTCTGATCTAGAACATACGTCTTTAAACTCCTAGGGATGTTAAGAGAATAATATAAAAAAAATCACGCTTTTCCAAAAATTTGCTAAACTATATAAACTAAATATCTATCAAACTTCAGAGTTGTCACAGTTTGGGCCGTCCTAACAGCATCGTGGGGGCCCTGGGCAAAGTAATACCTCAAGGCCCCATAGTCCTCTCTCACCCGTTAGAGTAATGTTATGAAACAAATTAGGCGGCCCAGATTAGCTCATGCGCAGTGACCAGTGTTTCTTCCGCCCAACTTCATCTGTCAGAGTCAAAATTGGGTCTAATTTCCGGGCAAAGCCAGCACCGAAAAGGTGAAAGGTCAGTGGTGACCTTTCTGTGGTAAAAGTGTTGTTATTGTTGATTGTAGTAGGGAACTACTAACCATGCATAAGAAAACGCTGTAGTTAAAACCAGTAGCCTACTGATCATAAAAGGTTGGATTGTCATCGGAGGTGGGACTCGGGGCCATTTTAAGAGCATCGGGGGGGGGGGACCTGGAGAAAGAAATGCACTGAGACCCTCTAAAATGTCTAACATATTCAAGTAATATCTCGAAAATAATTGGGCCCTTGCGTTATTACCATAGTTTATTCCTGACAATTTCATCAAAGAGAAAAAAAAAGTGAAAAAAAAAGGGGGGGGGGGTTCAGATGTTCGGGAAGGGGGAAGTGCATTCAAGTCACCTAGGATCACCTCAGACTCCGTCACACCCTCCATACATAAACATTATTTCCTTCCGATTGTGACACCCCGTGGTACAACCAATCTTTACTCTTGGATTCTATAGTGTCCAATTATGTATATATCGGTATGATTTCTATATACATATATTACCAAACTAAAGGGAAATGGCATTTTTGTAAGTTTAAGAAAATCATTTTAATAGCTAACAAGATAAAAATGTGTTGACACTTTGATCGTGGATTGAAACATTTTAAACTAAATTCAAAATGCAAGGATGCATTTTGGCCCGTACCCGAATTAAATTTTGAAAAAAAAAATAAAATTGAATTGGCGAGGTGCAAGAAATGTTAGCGTAAATTTAGGTGTAAATCGCCTAAAGATCTTTCTTTAAATTTTCATTAACAATATGGGCAACTTGATTACCTTAGAAGCGTGAGGCCCTTGTCAACTGCCCAGTGTGCTGATGCCTTAAGACGGCACTGGGGTGTGTAAGTGTACTAAGTCTCAGCTCAATTGGAGACCTGGAAAAAGTTCAAAAAGAGGTCCCTCAGTAGTCACTGGTGACCTACTGGTCATGAAGGATTATACTGTCATCGGGGGTGGGCAAAGTTTGAGCTCAAATGGAGATCAGGAAGTTGGTCAAAATTGAGATGCAAGATTTGAACACACACAACATAACAAACCGACAGAGCAACCTATTCAAAGCGTATACAAGTCTGGCTTAAACATAACATGTGAACAACAGGAGGAAACGGGGCGACATATAATCAGGAGCGGCCCACATTCGGAACAATACGACATTTAGACTCCGATGATGTATATAGATTTGCATTAAATAGTCATGTGTATCGAGCGTAGCGATATTTCATTGCCTCCACCATTTCACCATGGTACTTTAATAGACGAAGTGTACCATTGACGTGTCTCTAATACAATGTATATATCTATATGTGTATAATATATATATATATATATATCAAAATTATTTTATTTCTATATTTGTGTAGTCATTTTTCTCCAGTGGGTTGGGCTGGGGTTGTAGGGGTGTCATTGACCAAGAGAGATGCCCGTATGAAACACTAGTTGGTAGGTGGACAGCTAGCGTTTCGAAAAATAAAGTGGGTGGAGGGAGGAGTTAGGCAGCTAATGTCTCTTTGGTGTGGAGGTAGACAGTTGGTATGTGCTTAAATCAGTCGTTCTTAACCTGGGTTCGATCGAACCCCAGGGGTTCGGTGAGTCAGTCTCAGTGGTTCGGCGGAGGTCCAAAAAGAATCAGAAAAAAAACAACATATTTTATTTTTCCTATTAAGAAGGGTTCGGTGAGTGCGCTTATGAAACTAATGGGGTTCGGTACCTCCAAAAAGGTTAAGAACCACTGGTTTAAATGGATAGTGTATTGAAAGAAATTTCATTTAAAACACTATGCATGTAATCACATTACCAAGTATCGGAAAAAACCCGAAAACAAAAGACACGAACGTGTCGGCATGAAGCCTTCATCAGCGAACAAACAACTGTAAAGACATAATTAAATAAAAATAACACTTTAGGCTGAAATGTAGTGAATTGAATATAGTGCACATAGTGGTGATTTGCATGGCTGACTTACATGGTTGACCTATAAGTTTGACTTTAACAGTTAACTATCTTAGTTGACTTATATATTGGTGACTTTCAAAGGTGAATTAATTCGATGTCTTACATCGGTGACTTATATGGATTACTTTCAAAGATGGCTTGTATGGGTGACTTTCAAAGTACTTATATAGTCGAATTTCAAAGGTGACTTATATGGGTGACTTTCAAATGTGACTTATTTGTGTGACTTTCAAAGGTGACGTATTTGGGTGACTTTCAAGGGCGACGACTATACGGGTGATTTTCAAAGATGGCCTATATTTATGGGTGACTTTAAAAGATGACTTATAAGGGTGACCTACGCTACGAATTTCATGATAAGCTACGTGTGGTGATGAATGTAAGAGAGAGAATATAATTGTCCATTGATTCGAAGCGTGGGCGGGGGATGTCGATGAATATCAACGTCCACTGTTTCTTAGTGTACAGTTGGGTGGAGGTCACATGTCCACTGTTTCTTAGTGTACAGTTGGGTGGAGGTCACGTGCCCACATGTCCACTGTTTCTTAGTGTACAGTTGGGTGGAGGTCACGTGCCCACATGTCCACTGTTTCTTAGTGTACAGTTGGGTGGAGGTCAC